>LD351089.1:42535-74025 GCA_001465055.1 Ptychodera flava
AGATTGCGCGTCCATGCTGAACTTTGTCTCATACGATAATGGCACATTTAAAATCACCACTTACGTTGATTCTCCTGGCTATCGTCAGGGATTTGTAGCTGATAAGGAGCAGCTGAGTACTTGGCCATAAAGCCTGTATAACCCCCTGTTCCAGATTGTCCCCCTTGAAATTCTATGTGCACTTGTGAAGTAGCCGATATGAAATATCGAGGGTTATCATATCCGCAGACTGTAGTGGATCTGTTTGCCTCGTACACTCGTACAAAATCACTGGTACAGGTGGTATCCGAGTCACCGACATTGAAATCCAGGAATTCCAAGTGAATAACTTCACCGTCCGCCACCTGGATATTCCAACTGCATTTTGACTCAGGTGGGTATGGATTGGGATAGCCAAGAGAATTTATGAAGCCACACTCTGAATTGAGATGTGTCTCGTGTCCACACTCTGACAGCATACAGCCTGAAATGATGAAACATTTGTATATGTAAGACTCTATGACAGAAGGAGTGAATGCAGCCAAAGTGTCAAGGAACAGTCGACATCACAGGTGCAGCGAACGAACAAGGCACTTTTAAAAAGGTCCTTACTATGATTAGATATAATTGTGCATGACAAATAATGTGAACTGACTAATTTTAAGTCAAGAGGGTAATTAATTAGCTGTTCATAATTTGTCCTCCCACAGAAAATTTTTCGACTTACCCTCCCACACTCAAACTTCATTTTTACCCACTCCCCACTTATTTTTGCCTGTTTCCCCTCCCCACTGTGAATTTTTGAAGCTCCCTCGCCCTGTGGCGAAAAAAACTTGCCAAAAATTGCTCCTGGAATAGCTTTTTCGATGAATAGCTCCGTTGGCTGCACCTGACATCACGGCCTTTCGTGATTTAGTTTACAGTTCTTGTACAGGGTCGATAACTCTGACCAAACCAACAGTAAACTTCGAATGGAAAACATACATGTTAACATGTCACGGCTATACTTTCACTATCTCTGGATTGAGGTACCGGTCTGGGATCGTAATGCTTTCAGTAACTGAAGCTGACACCATAGTTGTCGGTTGTAAACACAACTTCAATCTTTATTACTAAACACCGTTCTCCGGTCTCTGCTCCGCTCTACCCTACTTCTAAAAAGTGTACAACTTAAGTAGTTTCCAAATCTACATATTATAATGAATGACTCAAGCTACAATTTTAATTAAATACAGATATGTCGGAAAATATTAAAGGACAGGAAATATTGTCAAAACAGGACGAAGTGTTCTTTCAACACGAAGTTTGAGTCAACGTCAACCTCCGGTCACTTCTAATAAGTTTAACATCTGTTAAAACAATACATCACTCAACACAAGACAGTGACGGTTACTTCAAGGTTGTGAACGTAAACAGTCTTAGTGAGTAATAGGAAACTACAATCGTCAAGGGAATAAGCATAGGAACTCAGTGTAGTCTTGGAGGTCACTGTGAGGTTACTAGTGTTCAAGTTAATTACTACAAGTTTAAAAGTATGAAATCCTGGGAAAAGGGAAAAGGAAGCGTAAAGGAGGGCGTTACACTCTCCCACCTTTTTAATAACCAGCGTCCTCGCTGGTGAAAAGCAATGACGCTATACAAAGAAGTGTCTGTCTAAAGAAAATACCAAAATAAAACACAGTGTGATTAAAATACGAGAAAATACATAACAGGCAGTGTTGTCATCTCTTACTCAAAATATTTTCATAAAATAATCTACGTCTAAAATGAAAATTACAAGTCTAATGATATACTGTTATAAAGTAACGTAAAATACAAAGTAAAATACTAACTTATCTTATCTTGAAAATACACAAAAGCGTTACAAAAAACTCTAACTAAAATATATACGTTTGTCTAATCCCATTAATAATTTCTTAAATCCTAATTAAGTTACTATTAATAACATATACAGTACTGTGAGTGTTTGTTAAAAACTGGAAATGGGTGATTCATATAGAAGGGTGATGTAATCGTGACCCTGGAATAGTGGAAAGGCATTATCTGTTTTACGTTGCCATAGCAACGACTGCTAGGCATAACTAGACTGTAGCAACAGCAAACTTTAGTGCCAAAATCCGAGGCTCTTTCTCGCATAATCTCCATCAAAACAAAATAACAATAAAAACAAAACATCAACACCGAAATATCATCAAACCAAAGACTCCAAAATAAACACCAAAAACTGCGATAAACCTCATTATCGCTATCTGTATCACTTCCTCAGGCCATTCGGTCAAACAGGACCATTGTATCACATACGGATCACTAGCTCTGGCATAATTAGCCAACTGAGGAGAGAAACAACAAACAATCCTAACTTCTGTACGCGTACGTCTTCATAATAACAACAAAATACAACACATCATGAAAACAACACTTCAAAGAGAGATACCTCGTTTGTATACAAGTCCATGAGATAAGCCTATGAAAAAAGGGGTGATTTAAAAGTACCAGAAAACAAATCCACCAAAACAGAAAATTGTACATTCTTATTTGCGTTTCTATCTGATTCTATGCGTGGGTGAACCTATAATCGGTACTGGATTTGTCTTTAAACTATGTAAAGCTGCTTCGTTAAGATTTTCTTCCGGTTCCCATGTATTATGTTTTGCATCATACCCATGCCATTTTATCAAAAATTCACGCTTTCCATTTCGATATCGACATTTTTCAATTTTCCCTATACCGAACTACTGATTCATATCATCATCACTGTCATCCTCAGTCTGTGAATTTGACAGCTGACTTAACCTCTTCTCAGCACGCTCGCAAATCTTGCAGCGACGTTGTTTGTTATTTTGATTACTATCTAATGACTCAATGGGTGTTTCACTCGCACTAAAGTAAATTTCAGTATCTGATGATAAATTATAGTCAATTGTATCTGGGCGGCGTCTTTCGTATATGTATCTTACGTCATCGTGTGTCTCACTTTCATCAGTGCTGTATTGATTAGAGTGTGGTTCTAAAAGTCGCTCTGGTCGTAAATGCGCAAACTTCAATCTATTCAAATGAACAACCTTCGGATACGGGCGTCCATTTTCTATATTTTCTAAGCGATAATTTACCGGCGATACTTGTGCTGTAATTTTGTATGGACCTCGATATGGATAAGCGAACTTCGGACTTTTGCCAACTGCTACTGCTGGAGTATACAAATATACTGTATCGCCTACTTTGCATTTGGTAGCCTTACGCACTTTCTTGTCATGTCTTTCTTTCATCTTATTTTGTGCTCTTTGTATGTTTTCTTTGGCTAAACCTACCGCTAAATTTCTTTTCTGTACAAGATCTTTCAAATGAAAATCTATATTCTCTGATCTTGACGGCTGTGGTAAAATTTCTACATCTACCGGAAGTCGTGCTTCATATCCGAACATTGCCATGAAAGGACTGACACCAGTCGTCTCATGCGGACTTGATCGATAAGCGAACATCACTGAAGCCAAATATTGATCCCAATCATCTTCTCTTTCTGATACATACATTGATAACATGTTCAGAAGACTTAGATTCATTCTCTCACATTGCCCATTTGTATTAGGATGATAAGGGGAGGTAAATTTCTCTGTAATGTCAAAATATCGACATATTTCCTTTACAATTTGTGACATAAATGCTGGTCCTTGATCGGAGATTAAAATACTTGAGAAACCATAAACACAAAACTTGTTCAAACATAATCCTAGCTACTGTTTCAGCCTTCATATCAGGGGTTGCAAAAGCTAAACTGAATTTCGTCAAATATTCTGTGAACATCAAAACATACTTATTTCCTTGTTTTGTTTCTTTCAATGGACCTAAGAAATCTACCCCGACTCGTTGCATAACTGAGGAAACTGGGATTGGGAGTAAAGGAGCTTTACCTCGCAAACCTCTCTTGCGTGAATGACAGTGTGCACATGAATTTACATAATCAGTAACATCCATCCTTTTTCCAGAAATATCGCAACCTGATAGTATCCAGAGTGCGATTTACGCCTTGATGACCAGCTGTAATGTCATCATGCATTCTCTGAAGTATATAAAGTCGCATTGATTTTAGAACCACTGACTGTCTAACACATTTCTCTTTCTTTGCAGCCTTGCCCGTCGCATTCCAGAAATGATATAATACACCATCTTTAACTGCATAATTATCACTATCACATGCCATATATTGTGCTAGTTTATCATCATTAGGTGACTCGCCTTTCTCTATAACATTAAACCAATATACTAATTGCGGATCTTTCCTCTGTAAACTCTTAATTCTTTTCAACGCTTCATCTCCTTCCACAATTTCATCAGTACTACTCGAGTTACCCTCAATGCAACCACTAGATCGCGATTCAATTTCTGTCTTTGTTTCATCACCCATATCATATAATTGCCGTAAATCCGTTACAACATCATTGTCTGAAGGGATTTCGATGTTATTTACTGAAGCTACTGACTGACCACTTTGAATTTCCGGGGATATATCATTATCATCTTTTGATTTGGCCATGTCCGAATCATTACATGTTTCTGATTTATTATCATCAATGAAATATTGACTGCTGAAATCAGAACTATTATCACAAACATCCGAATATTTTCTATGAGACAAACCGTCAGCATGTGCAATAGATTTTCCCGGTCTATGAACAATTTCAAAATCATAACCCTGTACTTTAAGTATCCAGCGAGCGATTCTACCGGAAGGTTTCTTAATTCTGAATAAATATGGAAGATTTGCGTGATCTGTGATTATCTGAAATTTAGTAGAACGTAAGTAAGGATCGCATTGGGTAAGGCCATGAATGACTGCGATAGCTTGACATTCTGTAGTGGTGTAGCATTGTTGTGCCACACTCAGAGAACGTCCTCCATAAACAATAGGTCGCTCAACACCATCTTGTTCCTGTGTCAACACAAAACCAACACTGTTGGCGGATGCATCTGTGTACAATTTAAAAGGTTCGCCAAATCGTGGGTATCCTAAAACTGGGGCGGTAATAAGGGCTTGTATAAGAGTATCAAAAGGTTCCTGAGACTTATCGTTCCGATAAAATATAACCTCCTTCTTCAGTAATTTGTAAAGGGGACCAGCAATCTTTGCAAAATCTTTGATAAAACGACGATAAAAGCCAACACATCCTAAAAATGCACGAACCTCTGAAACATTCTTGGGGACGGGGAAATCTCGAACCGCACTCACCTTTTGCGAATCGACTGAAATACCATTTTCATTAAGAAGATGGGCAAGAAATTTAACTTGTTTCTTACCGAAAGAACACTTTTGAGGACAAAGTTTCAACCCAGCCTCACGAAGGCGAGACAAAACCGAGTCGACATGTTGTAAGTGTTCGTCAAACGTTCTTGAGAAGACAATCAAATCATCAATATACACTAACACATAATGTCACAAC
Source organism: Ptychodera flava (assembly GCA_001465055.1). Taxonomy (NCBI): domain Eukaryota; kingdom Metazoa; phylum Hemichordata; class Enteropneusta; family Ptychoderidae; genus Ptychodera; species Ptychodera flava. The sequence goes on from LD351089.1 coordinate 47,950, forward strand.
ATATTCCTAAAAATAAATTGCATAGTACGTTGGAATGAATTAGCTGAATTTCTCATACCTTGGGGGAGGCGGTTTTGTGTGTGTCCCTTTCGTCAATGGCTATTTGCCAAAAACCGGACATCATATCTAAAGTTGAAAAGTGCTTGGGATTCTGGTCACCGATCATTTCAAGAGATTCTGTAAGGTTAGGGATAAGAAATACATTTGGCTTTGTAAGGGCATTGACCTTTCTGTCATTTATGCAAAATCTAAATTCCCCCGAGGGCTTGGCCACAAGCACAACCGGACTTGAGAATTGGGACGTACTTGGCGAAATAATACCCTGGGCAAGTAAATTATCAATCTCTTTCTCTATGATTTAACGTTTTTCTGGACTAACCCGGTATGGTGGCATTTTAACAGGTTGAGCATCTGGAACTAATTCAATTCTATGTTTTATCACATCACAATAACCCAATTTCTTATCATCATCAACAAATGCATTGCGATTTTTCCATAACACTTCTTGTAAACATTTTGTTTGTTGATCACTTAGAAATGAATCACTAAAATCAAAATTACTTAAAAACCGTTGTCGGACACTTTCATGTATTGAATCATTTTTAATTTTATCGATTTCAACATCCAAATTATGAATTGTGGCACCCCCGGGAAGTAGGCGAAAAATCCCTAATTTGGTCCCTTTTCTTATGTAAACATCCCCTTCATTTGCATTCACCAACCTTATCGGAACTTCGCCCCTATCTGTCATAGACAATACACATGCTGTCGCGACTCCCAAGTGGCTTAAAGTTTTGGTGTTTTCTGTATGTCCGAGAATTCCATCGGGCATACGACCATTAAACTTGCCAGAAATTTCACATTCTGAACGAGATGGAATGGTAAAGCCCTCGGTAGCCTTGACAACCAATGAGGAACGAAGTTTCAATTTCTTACTGGCAACGTCAATTACAGCCCTATACTTCGACAAAAATCAACGCCAATTATTAATTTCTGCTTTAAAGTCTCAACTAAATGAATTGACATCAAAATTTTCTTACCAGCAACATTAACACGTACATTAATAACACCCTTGATTGCAATTTGACGATCATCAGCTAATTTGATTTCATTATAATTTGATTTATGAATTCTAAAATTACTAAACTTTGGAATTTCGGACAACAAACTCATTTGAGCAACCGTGATGGCAGCCCCTGTATCAACTAGTGCTGAAATACTACGATTCATTATCTTAACATCAATAACATTAATACCTTGTATGCCATTATCATTAATATTTAAATTACATACACTCTTAACATCATCATTATCCCCTTTATCCGGCTGTTCACAGGCATATTTCCCCCTATTTTTCAACCAATTACCTGCCGGCTTCATTCGTTTTTTTCTTGATATTGTCACCTCCCTGCCGGACAATTACGAGCAATATGCCCAGTCTGACCACAATTGTAACAAGCTTTGACACTTTGCCCATTATTCTTACTCGGACAGGCGGAACTAATATGCCCAACACCCCCACAAGTATAGCAAATTACATTAGAATTGACTTGACGATTTGTAAAAGTCTGTTGTCTTCCATTGTTCCTGAAATTTCGGCTATTTTGTTGTTGATATGAGTTCCCGTTCTGTCTCTGATCATAATTATTACTAAAATTCGAATGACCGTATTTTCGCTTTGTATCGGTCCTGGTTTCACTGCATTCGTTGCCACAGCTTGCGGTTGGGTAGCGTTCTTTTCTTCTACCAGTCTTTTATTCTGTTCTGCCAGCATCATGACGATCTTTGTCAATTCCGACGTCGATGTACTATCTTCGTCAGGCAAATCAACCACTAGTTCTCCCATCTTGGCGGATGCGAACGCTGACCTAAAGTCTTCAGGGTCCCTTCCGGTGACGAATTTCTTCAACTTGGGACATAATCCCTGGAGAAAAGCACTTAGAAGTTCGGCATCGCCGCGGCCATATCGATCACACTTGTCTTTCAAACGACCTGCAAATGTCTCAACAGATTCATTCGGCCCCTGTCAAATACTGCGAATTTCTTCGTCATTTCTCCACCTTGGTGCTTGTTGGGTAAATTGCTCGAGAAAAACAGCTCTAAGGGCATCCCAATCGTCTAAAACAGCCGGTGGTTGTGAGTTGAACCAACGCTCTGCTTCGTCCGTCATGACTAAACCAAAAATGTCACTTACGTTGGCTGGTCGCATTTGCCTCAAGTTTATGTACATTTCAAATGTTCGCAACCATTTCTGTGGACAGTCACTCTCTCGTACAGAGTATCTGGCAGGCATGAAATTCGCACCTATACTCATATTATCAAACTGCCTACCTAAATTGTCCATATCGGCGATCCGTTCTCGTCTCTCTCTGTCATGTTAACCCTCGACCTGTTGAACCAACCCTTCGATACGCTGTTGGATGTCACCATATAGCTGATCATGCTGCTGGTTACAGTGTACGTCTGCTGGTTCTGCCATCTCTTGTTCTTGTCTTCGATCGATTCTGCTACCAGATCTCAGTATCATAAAGCCGTGCTACTTCAGTTTACTCCAGATTCTCACATCAATTTGTCACGGCTATACTTTCACTATCTCTGGATTGAGGTACCGGTCTGGGATCGTAATGCTTTCAGTAACTGAAGCTGACACCATAGTTGTCGGTTGTAAACACAACTTCAATCTTTATTACTAAACACCGTTCTCCGGTCTCTGCTCCGCTCTACCCTACTTCTAAAAAGTATACAACTTAAATAGTTTCCAAATCTACATATTATAATGAATGACTCAAGCTACAATTTTAATTAAATACAGATATGTCGGAAAATATTAAAGGACAGGAAATATTGTTAAAACAGGACGAAGTGTTCTTTCAACACGAAGTTTGAGTCAACGTCAACCTCCGGTCACTTCTAATGAGTTTAACATCTGTTAAAACAATACATCACTCAACACAAGACAGTGACGGTTACTTCAAGGTTGTGAACGTAAACAGTCTTAATGGGTAATAGGAAACTACAATCGTCAAGGGAATAAGCATAGGGACTCGGAGTAGTCTTGGAGGTCACTGTGAGGTTACTAGAGTTCAAGTTAATTACTACAAGTTTAAAAGTATGAAATCCTGGGAAAAGGGAAAAGGAAGCGAAAAGGAGGGCGTTACAAACATACTGAGAAATGTCTAAAATTTAGTAAGGGCAAATTAAATGTTTGGACTATGTCAAAGCTAACGTAAACAAGTTGGGCATTTTTCTTGATTCAGATGTAAGCATCTACTAGGAAAAGCGCTAAATTGAGCATACATACTGTCATCAACATAGAAAATGTTTTAAGCCGTTAAATTGCAAAAGAAATGCACTGAGCATAGACATTCATAATTATGCCATCTTGAACAAATCATAACTAGCGCTCTCGATAATCTAGCAAATATTGTAGGTCGCTGCGAATCACCTTTCCCTCCTTGTCAGAATGTCAATGTTTGCATGGAGACATAGACACACTGACATCCACACATTTGACAGTCACAATTTGCAACGCCCGCCACTATCGTACAAGAAAAGGGAACACGAGAAGAACGGCTAGTGTATAAATGGGCTAGTGCCCATGAAGATCACTTACTGTCCCTACATGCTGCATCTGGTACTACAGGACATTATTTTCTTCAACTAGTAGGAGTAGCTTCAGTGTTTGGGAGTTGGCATTAAACGTACCCTCCCGTTTTGCATTTGTTTCACTCGCTGGTAAAAAGTAGCCATTGAGGTAGTCAGCCAAAAGATTTAGTGTCCTTAAGAACACTGACTCGTTTATACTATCTGCTGACGTAAAGAAAAGATTCCTTACCTGTCGTGTAGAAGGTTGCCTTGAACCCTCTTCCATCACCCGCTCTATCCGTTGAAAACACAACAGTCAACTCATTGGAGGTAGATGAAAGAAGTGGTATCTGAGATCCACAAAATTGACCAAGCCGTTGATCATCGTTCACTTCTGAGCCGTTGTACAGGGCTAGGTAACTGACACAGCGAATGTGGTTGCCGTACGTGCGTCCGGGCACATCGAAGGAGTGAAAGTTCAGGTGGATATATCGACCGACTGGTGCAATAATGGTCCACATGCAGTAACTCTCGGGGTAGTATTGCTCATCTCCCGTCAGGAAGTTGGTACTGAATATGGATCCAGTGGCGTCCGTTAGAATACTAGGAGATCCACAGCCCGAACATTCTTCCTTGTCGCAATCTGAAGACAACATATCAAAGGCTCTTTTTGATGAACCTTTATCTACAAAATTCAACCACACATTTTCGGACGTTGCGAGTGATATTTTTTCTCCGTGTTATCTTTTATTTGCACGGAACAATGGAGTGTATTTCTTATGAACTAACGATATATTTTGTCTACCGTACTATTCTTTTGGCTTTCATGCTTTGTTGATGGTAAGCTTATGTAACATAAGGAAGTAATATTATTAAAGCTCTGACTCTCAATTATATTGTTCAATGCTGTTCACTATATCTACACTCTTTCTTCGCGATAGTCAAGATTCAAACTAGGTCCGTACTCGGTGTGTTGGCATCCCTAGAGCTAAATCTAAAATCGTAGTTTTATTCATTGCAGGGATTATAACCCAAGATGTATAACTTTCTCTTTATTCCCATTAATAATACATTGCGACGGGACTAATTGATAATGTGTAATCGTTGAAGAGTTCCCACATAGCAGATTTTTGATATGTTGTTAAACTTACATGGTTTGAGCTTAACTTCTACGGGCAGTCGAACCACGCCTTCAACATCACGAACTGTAATTCTGTCACCGACGGCGAATTCTTTATATGTCGCCGCGTCCACGATATTGTTCATCGAACACTGCGTACAGTTCGTGTAACAGCCATCCTTCGTGCCCAGGAGGTAGAGTGAAGATTCGGAATACAAGCCTGTAGGGAATATGTTGGCAAATATTCTGTCGTTATGGCCTCGATAACCCGATGCGTGTTTGGCTTATACTACTTTTATACGAAATGCTGGTACACCACACGACACAATAGAAATTAGATAAATGTTGTCGTTTATCTGATCAATATTTAATTTGCAAAAAATTGTATATCCGAAAATTGTGGGTGAAATCGACCCAAGGCTATGATTCTCTTAAGAACAATCATTACATCTATACGGGCGATATTAAAAATAGAAAATGTGTAATTCTTTTCTTGAAATTTCAGCTACTTTTCATTTCCAAAGGAGTGAATTTATCGCAACCTAAATGATTGTATCAGCTTCGTTGCCCTTGCAATATTTTTTCGTTTGTGTGTAGATGCTTTCTTGGATTCGATTCTCAGTCCATTTGATGACGAATGAAAATTGACATCAAAGTAAAGTGACAAAATAACAGGAAAATATAGGATTCCTGGAAATTGTTGCTACATTGAGAAAGTTACAATCCGAGGGAGTACATATTGATCCTCTTAAAAACAGGGACAAATAGTTATTAAGGTAACTACTGTGCTCCTCGAAAATGAAAGACTTTGCTGGTTCAGAAGAAAGTATAAATTATCACTCACCGCCTTTGTACTTTGCCCCCAAAAAAACTCGAGGAAAAATGTTTTCCTCTGGCCGACAAGACGAAGCTTACCTATAAAGTCTCCAGGTTGAAATATAAGCATATCCTCCTGTGGAATGTCAATGACTGTTTCACCAGATGTTGTATTTTCTAGAGTGATATCATTTTGTCCAATAAGGGTAAACTCATCACTGCTTTCCCGACGGTAAATTCCCGGATATACGGTGACTGATGTTCCGTCTGTCCATGGCATATTCAAACGCCATTGCCTGATCTTTCCACCGCACGGTAATTTCAATGTTTTATCGATGATAACTTGGGGACCATGTCGTTCTATGAAATAACCGTGGTCAATATGAGTGCGTCCAATCGAGTCCGGGCACTGCAAAATATCTATTATCAAAGAACAATATGAATGATTTAACTTTACTTTTATCATTGCATGCTCGTTGAATTACATGAAAGCAAATTCAATTAACCCTTTGAGCGCCAAGTCAATTTTTATCGCTGTCATAGAATATTCCCCAGTCAATGTTTTTCAGACTTTTTGCCATAATTTAGACAAACAATTTTGCCCTGAAAAAGTGTGATTTGGTCCAAATTGTCTAAAAATACTGAAAAATTGTCAACATACATAGTAAAATGTTGCGCTAAAATTTTGGTGGAAAGATTGCAACACTCAGTGGGTTAAGGCTTATTGGAATGCATACTTTGTCATATGATGCGATTTCTACTCTTAATATACACTACCAGATTGACATATGGCGGGACAACCGTCATTTTTGCGTATTCTACGAGGGAGATAATGCCGTTCTTTACTCTTACCATCATGCAAGCATTTCCCCAAATATCACTGCGAAGTACCGTGACCCTCGGTAAATCATCAGAAGAATTATAATTGGCATAAAGAGGAGTTCAACCAGGTCAGATGTTATTGTCTGCATACAGTATAATACCAGATATGAAATGAAAATGCTCACGTGTGTCAGTACAGTTGTACATTGCAGTTGTCTGTAAATTGAAACTGTTGCCAAAAGTTTGCAACTTCATTGAAACTAGTGTTATGATTAACATTATAAATGAACAATATTCACCACAGACTAATGCCAAAGGTCATTACGTGTGTATATATATATATATATATATATATATATATATATATATATATATATATATATCTATATATATATATATATAAATATATTATATATATATATAAATATATAATATATAGATATATATATATATATATATATATATATATATATATCTGAAACAAAAACACTAACTTCTTTGACTGCTGTTATTGTAGAACCACTTTATATAGCTAATGTTATTGTCTTTCGTCAAGTCCTTCCTTCAAGATTGATATGCCATATCGTGAAAGCACAATAGCTTTGCAAATCATGAAATAGATGACATGAAAATGCAAAATGCCTTTCACTGCTTCAATATGATTGTCTCATCAGCATAAATAGCAAGATTCATAAACTTACGTAGTCCTTCCAGTCTTATGTTCCTATTTTGGAAATAGTTAAATATGCAAATTAGTAACCTGGTGGTTTAAAAATACTAACACAAGTTTCATGAATACTATTAGTATCTCTGATGTACAGAGCAGGTTTCATCAATTTGATAGTATATTCAAATGTATATTTCTTAATTAGGAAAGTTCGGTGAACATGCAAATTGCTAATAGCTGAAGTAATTATGCTTAATTACTTTCAATAATGTTATGTCATAGTATCTGTAATGTAAACAGCAAGTTTCGTATACTTTGTACCTAATTAGGACAACTTGTCAAATATAGAAATTAGTAATTACCTGTAGTTAAAATACTAAAAGATTTTCGCTAATGTTATATTATAGGATTTCCGAATTACATACACAATTTTGTAAACTTTGATCCAGTTAATTAAGATATATATGCCTAAATGGGAAAGTTCGTAAAATACGCAAATTAGTAATAAGCTGATCTCAAAATGCTGAACAACTTTCATTATTGTTATATCATCGTATTTTCATTGTACATTGCACGTTTCGACCTTCAATAATGTGTTCTAGTATATGTAATGAGAAAACAAAGTTTCGTACATATTCTATTTAGGACAATTAGCGAGTTATGACAATTTGTCAAACCTGCAACAACCTGTGGTTAAATGCTTAATGGCTTTCAATAATGTTAAATCATAGTATCTTCGATGTATATAGCAAGTTTTGAAAACTTTGATAAAGTCAATCCAGATATATATCCCTAATTAAGAAAATTCATTAAATATGCAAATTAGTAATTAACTCACATTTCATCCCCTAGTATCTTCAACGCTAATATAGCCTAATTTGATTCAACATTTGTAACAATTCTCATCAAATTTTGTGCAGCCATTTTCAATGTGTACCCGTATTTTCTACGATCATTAATTATACAAATAAGAATAAAATATGCAAGCCACACCCTCCAAAAACTAGTCAGTTCTTGCCATTTGCAAACTGACTATATATACCAGATTTGGTTCCAATCTTACAAGCCGCTCTTGGGATAGGGCGCCAACAGACAGACAGATGGACAGACTCTGCGACATTAGCTCATGCGTGTGAACACGTGAGCTAAAAACCGTTTCTTTCCCGTCGGACACCATCAAATGGGCATGATTAAATGGCACCACCACTGCAAAGTGGCGCCAACTTGGTGGCCTGAAAGTCACATAGTTAATTGTAATTATCTTCCTTTCTATTATGACAACGTTTTGCGAGAAAACAATCCTTTCATCGGCAAGGTGCATCGCTACGAGAAGAATACGAGTCTGAGTTTTGTGTACGTTGCGTCGCCTCAAATATGACCTTAAGGAGGTACGCTACCATTCCAAAAAATGTCGGGACATTCTTGAAGTTGACTTTTCTGAAATAATCTTTATGTGTACATTGCAAAGATATGAAAAAAATATGGGGTACCCATGCAAAATTTTTGAAAAAACACATGCCAAAATTGACAGAAAACCACTAAATCTCCCATTTTGCGAAATTTGCACTTACCAGCAGAATCTTTATTTTATCGCAAACGATTAACAGATCCCAGTGTGCATATCACATTTTTGCATTGCCAGGACAGCTGAATTAGGACAATCAACTAAAATTTGTGATGTCTAGTCTGAAAAATTAAATTAGTCTTTTTAAAAAATATAAACTTCATATAAATGCACAAAATAATTTTCAGAATGTTAAAGTTCCATTAGCTGTATCTTCTGGAGATTTTTCCGTTAATTTTGATTGAAATGATCACTGGCTCATGTTGAATAGCCTGTCAAGTAACATAGAATCGCACATTGTTCGGAAACATTACATGCCCTACAACTAAATAACATGTGATTTTACAACGAAAATTTCAATTTTTGTCCGGACAGAAATACAAACTCTGTTGACACGCGGATTGCAACATAGGCATTCTTCTGCACCTGCGCGAGCCATTTACAGCAATTTCAAAATAAATATTCATTACTTATGCCCGGTACTTACGTCGTAGTCCATTGTCCGAGCACGTTCCGTAGCCAGATGTCTGGCAATCCACGACGCAATGTTGTTTTGATCCCGCAATAAACGTGAACTTGTACTTATCGCGTGATCGCGGCGTCAACATTATCTTTGTTCTCCCCAGCACGCTGAGCATGCCAGACGTCAACAAACGAGCTCGGAAGGGCAACACGTTTGAACAAAATTAGCAGTTTTATGTGGCTATAACATCACTAATCATGTTTGTTTCTTCGTAAAACAACATTTTGCAACAAATATGAGCCTCCAACATGGAATTTTCCGAGGTAAAAAATGGTCAAAAGTTACAAATAATGGCCCTTTAAAAAGTACAGCAATATCTATCAAACAGACAGTGTTCTTTGATTTAGAAGCAAAAAAAATTGAGGTCACCACGCAAATTTTCTTACTAAACAACAAAAAGTGACAAAAAATGGTGAAATTTGTTAGACCTGAGATTTGACTCTCTAGCTTACTGATATTGTGTCAGAGCTAAAATTGTTAATTATTCTCTACTGATCTTTCAAAATAAAAATAACTGTCGATTTTTCTGTGCAAAAATATAATTTCGGTTGTTTTGATTCATAAAAACTTCTTAAAGAAATATTATAAGGTCACTAGCATGATTTTTTGCCATTTTGTCCTGTTATTCACGCTCACCAGGTTAGGTAGTCTAAAAGGAACATGTACATCTTCTGGACAAAAGAGGGCGCTCTCCTATATAGAATGGTAGCGTACTACCTTAAAGATATATAAACGTTGCCGTACAATTATAGAAATACTGTAGTTTGTGATTGCTATCTTGCACCAGATTAAATAGTTGCATTAAACATATAAGTACTTCTGACTTAATCAAATTAACAGAGAACACGTATGCAACTTGGAAATCGAATGTTTGTTTTTTTTTAATTTCCTAACAATTTTTATCCAAATGCATTGACAAGCAGAGAGTGGCATTCCTATCGGGGACAGGACAATTATCTTTCTTGAAACCCCCCAAAAAACCTGAATAAATAAGCAAATGAAAATGTACATGGCCATGAACAAAAGTAACTTTTATACAGCGACATTCTCCCTGTCCCCGTGTTTCTCTGAGTTAATTTCAAGAGGTCTCAGCAACAAATACGGTCCTAATATCACTTTTTAGAATGGAAGACGGACAGATCTTCAGAAAACATATGCGATGAAAAACAGGAAAGAAAGTCTTTACCTCTTGGTAATATTACTAGTTGGAACAAATTCTGCAGGTATAACATATCCTTGGTCACGTGGGCATGTAAAGAAGAACCACTGGTGTAAAGAATCTGAAATATAATATTAAGTTGTTGAAATTAATGAAATCACAGTGTGCATTAATTCGTAAGTGGCATAGTTGAATTTGCAAAGCAATTGGATCGTCAGATATCTCTGAACACGCATACGGAATTCCAATACCGGTCAGAAAAAACTCATGTTGAATAAAACATTATGTAAGGGCGAAGGTCATCAGTTGCGCATGTCCTAATTTTCCTATATTTTACGCGCAAGTTTTTGACCGTTTTCCGTCTAGTTTCGGAAGACCTACTAGAGCGACATTGCTAGAAAGATTCGACTATGACCTTAAAGGTATGTATCTTATAGGCATGGGGTATGTATGTAAATTCAAATATTCAAAACCATTTAATAGTTGTAACACGATATTTAGTTAGCTAACTCACCTCTGGTGGTTCAGTAATATCTCCACATACGTTAGCAAGTTTGTCATGTGTATCATGTTTCGTATCATATATCTCTAAGTAATCAACAGCACAGCGTGGTTGGTCACAGTCACCTACGACGTTGTTATACTGAACAATAATGTCTAGAACTTTGCCTGTATTAAAACATTCAAACATACAAAGAAACATCCAATTATTCAAAACGAAATTGAGGAAGAGATGAATGATTGAATGACACGAACACTGTAAATGTATTACTTACCGGGATTTATTCTCACAATTTTCGCTAATACTGCATATAAAATCTGCTTTATCAATAGTGAAAAAGTGAACGATAGATGCTATTGTCTTAATAGCAAAATCGGTGAAAATATCCCAGATATCAAAGGAGTTGTATTAAATCCATTTATATATATATATATATATATATATATATATATATATATATATATATATATATATATATATATATATATATTGTGTATGTTTGTATCGCTATATGATGTAAGTATGTATGTGTAGCTAGGTAGGTACGTAAGTAGGTAAGTAGGAAGATAGATAGGTATAGATAGATATGTATGTATGTATGTATGTATGTATGTATGTATGTATGTATGTATGTATGTATGTATGTATGTATGTATGTATGTATGTATGTATGTATGTATGTATGTCTAGTTTTTTAGTGTAAAAATCCACAGACTAAACCTTTCTGATACGCCTTAGCAGTAACTGTCCGATTTCATCGGATGATGTTGAGGAGGTCTATAATTGATGTGCAAATGAATAGCATTGTTGACCTCTCTTTAAATATGATATCGTGATACATACCTTTTGCAACGTTAACATCCCATTCACAGCGAAAAGTATCCGACGGTTTAAATGTTATCAAACCGATGTCCAAATGATTGAGATCCAAAATTTCATTGAAGCCACACTTTGATGAATATACTGGTAATAATAGGAGAAATGGATATTATTGTTTAAAGCCAGCCCTCCGTTTGCTTACTAAAATTATGTCACCCAATATTCGGTGAGATGTTTTTCAATTTTCGTTATTAAGCTGTGATGTCCATAAAAGTGTCATTATTTCAATCTTTGTTGGTGGAGTTGGTCGATTGAATTCAGGTGCTGAGAGCGTTCATGTACGAGGCGGCCATATTCGAGTTGCAACTCGAAATTATTCAGTTGTTGAAATCTAAGCTGTGTATTCATCACAAATGTTAAAAATGTTTTGTGGTAACACTTACGTAGCAACTTTTACATAAGCTGTACTTCATGTCAAACCGTATTATTGAAATAAATGCAAAAAGATACAGCGAATTGGCCTTTTATGTAATGGTGATAGGCCCGAGTGATAGACAATCGTGTAGCTATTTCTAGAGATGTATAATAGTTTCTACATATATTACTGACTGCTTCCCGCTACTATATGTTCCATATACACCCAGGAAAAGGCATATGTCGAAGGTCATTATGACAAACTAGTTGGCATGAAAACCCCAAATGTTTATTGTCTGTCGAATACATTATCACACAGTGAAAGCGATAGGATAGATTGTGAATGTCTTTGGTGGAAATGTTTTTCTTTTTTTGAGGTATATCAAAGCATAGACTCTCAAGTGACTGATAAAGGAACTACTCAGAGTTCAAAAACGAAAGCGTCAAAAGAATCACAGTGTCTCAGATATAACCGACTTGGCTAATTTCTAATACCAAAAGGCCGACACACAACACAATGCACAGTATGAATTTACTACACTTAAATAGTCACTGAACAATTACACAATCAGACCAATGCCATAAAACGTTAAACCACATGACTCAAAACATAATTTTATAGCTGATGTGTGCAGCTGCGTTCACTTATTTTACTTGCAATGTGTCATGTTTTCCTGTTTTTCGTTCGCTAAACTGCTAAGGCCAAAAAAATTAAGTGTGCTGTTCCGATAACATGGTTTTCAAAAAAGGGTAGGTAGGTCGGCAGGAATTTTTGGAATAGAATCAAAGTGATATGGTATATTGCATTTCGTCGAAATAGTTTCCACTATTCTGCTATTTAAGTCAGTAGATATATTCGCAGTATTATTAATTTTACTTGTCTTATACATTACTTTATCATCTATGTTTACATATTTAGGCGTCGATTTACAGTACCGGTTCTGAGTCATTCCTGTAAGGAAATGGTCACGAACATTAGATCCAGGTAGAATACGCCTCGGGGACAGCTTTTCGGACCCTTAGGGCCCATTTTAAAACCCATGGAGTAAGAAAAATTCTTACAGTCTTGGTTTTCCGAAAATCAACATTTTTAGCTTTCCAACGGTGAGTTAAAACAGGGATGGCAGCCATTTTGTATTTTTAATATCGGTAAATGCTGAGGTCGCTTGTTTTACCAAACTTAGCAGGGTAACCCTTGATTTTTATTCTTGATTTGGTAAGAGTGTGGTTGAAAGTTTCATTGAGGAAAGTTTGAGCAAAAGTTCAAGACTTTCACTTTCTAGGCGAATACTAACTTAAGAAATACGGACTGATGATTCAAAATTTGCTCTGTGAAGGGACGCGCATTTCTCAACTTACCTATGCATCCCTCATCTTGTGACTGTGAGTCGCAGTAGCATCTATCGTTGCCTGCCTCGGTTACACATATCCTGTCACAGCTACTGTCCACACTGCCTTCTTCTATGCAATTCATTATTTCTGAAAACATATTTGTTATCAAGTTACCTTTAAAGTTTTATCAAACTGTACATAAATTTAACCGTTTCTTGCAAATTATGATCAGTAAAATGTCTGTTGCGTATTTCGTCAAAAACATTATTATCCACACAGAAATGAATGTACAAATTTGTTCAGTACTGAAAATGCATTTTTTCAGAGGAAAATTGCACTACTAGCCAGTGAATATTTAAAACTATGTGGATAGACTCAGCGACCAAACGCTTTGGAATTCCGTTATTATCCATACGTAAATGGCTCTTGTTTTCAGGGTAACGTTCTCGACGAGGACTAACCTAAAGTCAGGTCAGTTGTAGCAGGTTTACAGCAAAAGCGTACCCTACTGACGGGCAACTTCAACAAGTTACATGATGTAATGACCTGACGTATATCCATTCATATTTCCTCCTGACATAAAGGTGGCGAGTTTCAGCCTCAACAAACCCAGCTATCTCTTGCCGAATTCTTCCGTGTTTGTATTCATGTTTAATCTCTTTTCTAACCTGAAGGACATTTCCCGGAGATTGTTCTGGTCTCCATCAATATAAGACAGTGATTTTTGTTTCAAATAGAGGCTCATAACATGGAAATACATTGTCTTTGAACAAAAACATGATTCCACAACAGTGAAAAAACATAAAAATATAAACAAAATGATTAACAAACAAGGGACAGATGGTCGACATCAGCATTCATTGAAAGTTAAAGAAATTTATGTTAATACATTCAAATATCAGAAATACAAAATATAGTTCGCAGACATAGACATCTTGCAAACGGCAGTTTCCCTACCTGCACATTTGATGTCTGAGACGGGTCGATCACTACCACAGTCGCAGATCAATGATCCCGTTCTGTGTTTGCAAATTCGCTCACACTGAATGTTCTGTTGACGTACAGCACACTCGGTCCTGTCTGGAGAAGTAATGGAGATCTTTGTGAGATTTCTGCACAAGAAACTGTACAAAGCTAACATGAGCGATTCGAAGCCAAAATGATTTGACGATTGTCGTACCATACCTAGACGTACAAATACTAAAATCACTCCGACTGTACAGACATCCATAAAGTACCTAGGGCACATGAAAAGCATATTACTGTTGTAAAGTTGTGACCAACTACTCTTTAGCTGCATCCTTTCCGGTAAAGATACCTTACCAAATATTTCTCGCTCAATTGGAAGATTATGGCAGATTATATATATATATATATATATATATATATATATATATATATATATATATATATATATATATTACTTCAAGTACAAAGTAATAATATCTGTTACTTAAGTTTTATGCATCCCGCAATGTCCAGACACAAGTGAAAGGGTTCTTAGGAACACTCTCATTTATATCTGTGGGACGTACCATTCTATTTGCAGGTGGTGTTAAAATTTGATACATAACATTTGTTTTGGTGGCGACATTGTTTGTTAATAAAACTTACTGGTGGTCTCACAAATGTACATCTTCTGTAATTCACAGTCATCGTCATCCCAACGGTAAAGCTCTTCCATAGAATTCCTATCAATTAGGGATTTAATAGATAAGATAATGTTAAATGCAAGCGCATGTAATTATTTTTGTCTGCGCATTGACTTCTTCCAATGAGTTTGACATCATTCTAATCCAGTGCCTTCACGGATGGTCACCTGGCCATATCTCTGTCTTCCTAGCTGTTGTCAGTCTGTCTTTATGTTTCAGCATAAGTCTGGATACGTTAATGTATTTTTCAGTAGGAGTCTTTGACAATTATCTGAACGCGTCTACTTAAAATTGTGTATTTGAGGTTTTAGGTTAACTTTTAATATGTTGTCTATGTGTCATAAAAATACTGCATCATTGCAATACCTTCTAGTACTGCTGTAGTTAATTGCATGAGTGTGAAAAGATTTGATATTCATGACTGTGACTGACTGTATAGAATGATTTAATGCTTAGAATCTCACCACTGTTGAACCAAACACGGTCCATTTCCGTTCGGTTCGCCTGAGGCAAATCCAAACGGTCGCAAACTCGTACCATCACTACTTTCTACGTAGCTGCTCGTGTAAGCTCTCGCATCGAACCAGAAATTTTCACCCTTTAATGCCGTCGAAAAAATATAATCTTCCAATCGCTGATGTTTCTCCTCGTCTGTATCTTGTACCAGAGATAAGCCATGGCTTTCACATGTAAGGGCTGCATTATAGGGATCTTTTGGTACCGTGAATGCTTTGAAAATTGGACTAGCTGGAAAGTAAATGATATTCAACTGATGATTGAAATTGACCAAAAAAGGTCCATTATAATTACTCATATTGGCAGACCATTTGGATCATAGCATGTTTTTGGTTTCCCCTTGGGTGTGAGTTTTCCCTTCGACGGTCGACTGTGCTTGCATTCTCATTTTGGCAAATGATAATTCTCATAATGCTAAAAACTTACCTTGGCAGCTTCTTCTATCAGTGCCGAGACGGTAACCATGGTTGCATTCACAATAGAAGGACCCCGGTGTATTGGCGCATTCGTGTTCACAGAACCTTAGATAGACCGAACATTCGTCGATATCTGAAGAGTAAATGCCAGGGCTCATATTATTCTCAGTTTCAAATGTCAATGACCAACGTAAAGGTTAATACTATTGGGTTTATGTGCTCGAGAGCAGGTGACAATTTGTCTGACGCCGGTAAAATTTAGATAATTTACTTCAATGTTTTGAAAATACACAAAAACACGCCTAGGGTTGATGTGCTTTTCTAGGGTCTGTCTGGTTACCGAAAAACAAATATTTTTTATTTAGTCTAATAATGGAAAAAGTAAAGAATAAATAAAGTTTTCACCGCCTTTGTTTTTTCCAAGAAAGAAAATTTTATTTTTAGCCCCAAGAGATAACCGTGGTATGGCGGCCATTTTGAATTTCAAATATCGGTAAATATTCGGTAATTTGATTCTCTTGTACCAAAATTTGCATGGCGACCCCTCATTTTATTTGTAAACTCGAAAGAAAATGGTTGAAAGTTTGCTTGAGGAAATTTTTGGCAAACGTTTGTCTTTCCTTTACGTGGTGCCAACTACCTAAAGCACTAGGTAAGAGCACTCACTTAATGTAGTACACGCCTAGAAAGTTAAAGACTTTAACTTGCGGTCAAACTTTCTTCAATTAGAATATTTTAACCATAATAATTTTCTTTTAAAATCAAGAATAAAAATCGGGGTCACCGTTGAAATGTTGGTACAAGAGAAAAAACTTACCGGAGATTTACCGATATCTCAAGTTCAAAATGGCCGCCATCCCTGAGTTTACTCTTATGAGGAAAACTGTTATTCCTAGAACAACAATACGGTGAATTTATTACATGTTGTTGGAAATATCTTACAGGCATATGGTCCCTGAGACTTCTTGACTGACATTTGTTTATATCATTGCATTTTAGTTTTCGTAATAGATATGTATGTACCCTCCCACCATTGAAAACAATAAAAATAAAATGAAATGGAAGAAAATAAAATAGAATCGTCAATTTTCGACAAACTAAGACGGTGAAAATTTTTCTTACACCGAGAGCTTTAAAATGAACCACTACAATTGATGGATCAGAAAATAATGTTAAAAAGTTTTAGAGTGAGAATACCCCGAGGCCCATTGTACCTTAATATATCACACTTCAAACAGTCGAACCCTATAGAATTTGGTTGCATCATAGACATTGGAAGAAGCTCTCTCTGCCTAGATGTGAGTGATTTGATGTCTGGTGAACTGAGACCAAAGTCAATCTCACGTACATGAACAAGGTAACATACCGACACATTTGCTTTGTTGAAGTTCATAGCCCGGACAACAAGGCAAGTTTTCAAATTCTGCAGTATCTCCGTCCGAGCAATTCCTTATATCTGAAAAATATAGCATTGTGGGTAAGGTAAGATGACAATGCGCCAATAATGTCACAAGCAACAGATTACTTTACAAATTAAAATAGCAGAATACTGAATAGTCTGCAAGATTTAACTGCATTGGCGTGTTTTGTTGACAATCAAGCTCATCCGGGATATCTCAGTCTGAATTTGGAGCATCTTTTTACGACCCAAAACAACAATAAAGCAAACCATAGGGCTCCTTCCTTTGTTAAATACTGATGTCAGTGAAAATGCGAGAAGAGCCTCCAACAGTTATAATTCTGGATGCACATGCATCATCAAATAGTTACACACTAATTCAAAACAACAACGTCGTTACCTTGTCCGTAAACTTCGGCTTCGCAAATCGACAGCGGGTCAGTGCGATCAGGTATATCAACACTAACGTATCTTCCAAGCATTCTCCCAGGACAATTGATAACAATCTCGCCTCTGTTGTCGAGGCCAATCGGTTCTCCGCAAATCGGATTCTGTAGATGATCTTCATCGTTTCCCGCCCTCACAACGGCGCCAATCAAGCGATCGTCTGCAACATAATTTTGTTTCAATGGCGACGATCAGACAACTGACCGCGTACTGTTGCGTAAAGCAAATGATCATCTGCGATACAATTTTGTTTCGGCGGGGGTCGATCGAACAATCGTTTGGAAAGTATTCTTTAAATGTCATTGATTACAAAACTTTCGCAATGTCTCATTGTATCAAACGTACAAAGTGGTTTTACTTCATCGGCGGCGGCCACTTAAGATCGTCTGCAAAATACTTGTACTTGCTCTGTAAGTTTAACTTCAGTGACCTTTACATGTATAAGTATTTGCTGTTCTTGTCCTCACTTGTTGAATTTTTCGACGACAAATTCGTGTAGAAAGCGTTAGTGGTCATCATGTTGCAATACTAAAGATGCTTTATAGTATAGTGCTTACGGCAGTAGGGAAAAACAATTATATGTACTTACACACACATACACACAACCAAGCATAATTCGAAAGAATGAAGGTTCTTTGTCACACACATAGAAACAGAATGTTTCAACTGAAATATTGCTTTCATCACGCATTGGCTAATGACAGAACCTTTGCAGTGGACTCATGTCACCATCATGATACATGTATATATAACATACACATGTGATGGACATTAAGAAAGTTTACGCAACTTACAACAGCAGGTATCGTCTCGATTTACAATGTGTACTCTAATAATTCGGTACGTCATCAGCAGATCAACTTTCCACCAAGGTTCAAAATCCCAGCGTGTGTGTGAGCAGCTCCCTCCCTCTGAGTAGATACCGTTCTTGTCACCGTCGAGGGCGCTAGATGCTACACCCATTGCATCGTGGTCGCTGCTCTGGAACGCCGGTTTGCCAGTTGCTAAATTGTTGTTTTCACCTGCATGATAAAACAACACAAGTTTTTGCGACTCAATGTAGTATTTGCATTATGCCATAATGCAAACTGATTTCCGCTAATGACGCGCTCTCGTTATAATGTGCTGACCCTGTCGAATAATTCCCACTTTATTACAAATCTGTTTCTGCAAACATGAGCGATTGATCGATTCTTCAAATTAAGTGACCATTGCTCAGTATCATGAGACGACCGCATCACAGTACAATATATTACCCACAATTATCTTTGATTTGTATCATTGAAGGTTACTTTTCTAAGAACTTTGTCAGTTCTGCATTAAAGCAATAATGTGCAGCATCAGAATAATTGATAAATGTTATCTAGTAAAAGTATTTCAGTGAAAGTTTCCAAATAACCATTAAAGAACAATAAAAGTCACATTCTGTAGATACTAAAAATGCCATACTTTTGGGCAGTAAGTAATGACGAACTGAAGGGGTCATTCTCTTATCTGAGAAAACGTAGAATTCAAATTTCTTTGGTCATTTCCATTGGAAAAAATCAATATCCTTTTATTTCATAAAACGGGTGCAACTAGTCTCCGCACTTTCCATCACATTATTCTGTACGGCTGAAGACACAATCATTGGAAAATTTTACAAAAATGCTGTCTCCTCTGTCAATCATGCATAATTTTCCAAATCATTTAAAATGAGAATTCCTTAAAAGTACGTTTTCAGAATTTTTACAACTAGTTTATGAATTTTCCAAACATGGGAGACATGGTAGACCACTGAGGAATCTTAGAGGATTAAATTCGTAATGAATTATGGGAAATTTACAGTACTGTGGTATGTGCGTTTGAAGACATAAGTGACGCAAAAATCCGGTAAAGCCTCAAGGAGCGTGACAGGGGTCTTTTTAGCTTCCGTGCTAACATATGTTAGCCAAGGCGTAAAAGAGGACTGTGTTGCCGTTAACAAACCCTCAAAAAATAAGGTTTCTCGGTCTGGATTATTTTGGCATTTTTTATTTTATTCAAGCGCGATGCATAAAAAAACCAACGAAATTCGACGTGTGAGAAAATAGGGCACGTTGGGTTACCGGAAACACATCGATTTTTTATTTTGCCAAATGATGCACCCGTATCAGTCTTCAGTCTCTCTGTGTGTCTCAATATGAACTGAATTTCAGTAAGCAAGAACGGCTAATCTGATCAAAATCAATCATAGTTTACAGACAAAGACTCAAAATCGTTCTTTTAAGGTGAGTCGGGCCGGCATCATTATTCAGCCTAATTTGCATCATTAATTCTTCGAAATCAGACTTCTCTATGGCCGAGGTCAGATGAATCTTGATACAGGTGTTGATTGTAGTTACATGATAGAAGGACAGAGTCTTGGAATCCAGCGGTGTCCGACGTGTTGGTTGAATGCGTGTTGGTTGGAATATAAGTTTTAATGATAGCCCTTGATACTTTACAACACTGCTTCACTGTACTGTATTCTAGGCATCTCAGGTAAGCTATCAGAAATGGAAACTAAGTTTTAATAATAGCCCTTGATATTTTACAACAGTGCTTCACTGTACTGTATTCTAGGCATCTCAGGTAAGCTATCAGAAATGGAAACTAAGTTTTAATGATAGCCCTTGTTATTTACAACAGTGCTTCACTATACTGTATTCTAGGCATCTCAGGTAAGCTATCAGAAATGGAAAATAAGTTTTAATAATAGCCCTTGATATTTTACAACAGTGCTTCACTGTACTGTATTCTAAGCATCTCAGGTAAGCTATCAGAGATGGAATATAAGTTTTAATGATACCCTTGATATTTTACAACAGTGCTTCACTGTACCTGAGCAATCAATTTCATCCTCGCCTAGTTCACAGTCGTGGATACTATCACAGCGCCCCTCATCAGAAATGCAGGCTTCATTGTAACATAAGTAACCATTTGGAGTACAAATATCATCTACGGGAAAAAAACGAGAAAAATCAGAAAGGGTTTGTACAATGAAAACCAGACCAATATTCGGAGACAAAAAAAGACAAAAAGAAGAGAAAAAAAGTAAGATGAAGCATATTTGAAAAGCGAACGCTGTTTATTACCTTTTCATGTAATATTGTCCTTTTGTTTGAATGAATGTTTAAGTTGCAAAAATGAATCAAACCAAACAAGTATGGGAGTGACATGTCACGCGTTATGTCTGATAAACTGGGTTACATATCTTCAATTATATCATAAATTTACCAGTATTTAAATATTTTAACAACTTTGAACCCTGTCTCTGTTATATCACATATTTACAAACATAAATTCTGTAGGTCTTAGCCTGGGAGATATTCGAGATTTTCATCGTTTGCAAAAGTGAGCTATCAGAAATGGAAACTCAGTTTTAATGATAGCCCTTGATATTTTACAAAAGTGTTTCACTGTACTGTAGTCTAGGCATCTCTGGTGAGGTATCAGAATAGAATATAAGTTGTAATGATAGCCCTTGATATTTTACAACAATGCTTCACTGTACTGTATTCTAGGCATCTCAGGTAAGCTATCAGAAATGGAATATAAGTTTTAATGATAGCCCTTGATATTTTACAAGACTGCTTCACTGTACTGTATTCTAGGCATCTCAAATAAGCTATCGGAAATGGAAACTAGGTTTTAATGATAGCCCTTGATATTTTACAACAGTGCTTCACTGTACTGTATTCTAGGCATCTCAGGTAAGCTATCAGAAATGGAATATAAGTTTTAATGATCATGTCACGCGTTATGTCTGATAAACTGGGTTACATATCTTCAATTATATCATAAATTTACCAGTATTTAAATATTATCAAATTTGAACCCTGTCTCTGTTATATCACATATTTACAAACATAAATTCTGTAGGTCTTAGCCTGGGAGATATTCGAGATTGTCATCGTTTGCAAAAGTGAGCTATCAGAAATGGAAACTAAGTTTTAATGATAACCCTTGATATTTTACAACACTGCTTCACTATACTGTATTCTAGGCATATCAGGTAATCTATCAGAAATGGAAACTAAGTTTTAATGATAGCCCTTGATATTTTACAACAGTGCTTCACTGTACTGTATTCTAGGCATCTCAGGTAAGCTATCAGAAATGGAAAATAAGTTTTAATGATTGCCCTTGATATTTTACAACAGTGCTTCACTGTACTGTATTCTAGGCATCTCAGGTGAGGTATCAGAAATGGAAACTCAGTTTTAATGATAGCCCCTACCTCCACACCTTGAAAAGTGAATTACGGCAAAAACGAATGGGAATGACAAGTCTTGCGGTATGCCTGACAAAAGTGGGTTATAGAAGGCCCTTTAGGGCTAACACTGCAATGAGTCAAGCAGTGTCGATTAAATGTACAGAAATCTCGTGTTAAAATGATTTTTCCGCTCTAATGCTATAAACAACGACATAAGCACATGTCAGTCATTACTAGCAAAAGCTGGAGGATATCATTGACTTGTCTGGTGAGACATATACAAATATTATTTTGTACAAGGTACATCTCATCACCTTGGCAACCATCCTCGTCATCACCATCAAGACAATTCGTCATACCGTCACATTTCCAATACTCGGGTATACACTTGCCATCGTCGCAGTGGTATGAATCTTCAGCACAAATGAATACTGTAAAGTAAGATAAAAGTAACTATCACCTTTGTAAAAGCGAGAAAACCTTCCCAGAAATTTCTTCAAGAGTTTTTGTCATGGCTTTTAATCAATCGTTTTTTGCAATATCTAGGACCCTTGGTAAGGTATTTCTATTCTAAAAGTTGAAAAAGAACAAATATTATGCAGTGGATCCTCAGAGTATAGCCACTCTCTCACCCATGTCCATAATCTTTTTCGAAAATTTTAGATGTACAAACATTTACCACGTCACTACTTTGTGCGTTAACAATTTATTTTTATGTCCGACCCTAGGCACAAAATCTAGTGATACCTATTTAGGTAGGCATACCTTCACATAGTCCTTCGTCTTCTCCGGTTGGACAGTCGTGTTCATTGTCACACACCCAGGTATTAGGTATACAAGACAAATCTCCGCAAGCAAATTGCTGTTCACCACAAACTTTGCAAAAAAAAGGTGAACAAGAAATGTAACCATTTCAAAGCGATACCTTTCGCATTATTTATTGACAGTTAGTGATATTCTAAGTAAAATTTTGATCTGCCGCCAGGTATATATTGTGCATTCAACGTAAATATCTAGCGTAGTAGTAGTATGTAATATGGAGTTTGACAGTGTGTATTTATCTTGACATCTGTCAGTCGGTCGCTTCGAGTCTCTTTATCGGTTTCTCAATCAGTTTGTCAGTCTGTCTATCGGTCCCTTTATCTGTCTCTCGTGATCTCAGTCTCTCCGTCTTCGTGTCTGCCTATCTGCATTTCTGTCTCATGTGTCTCACTGTTTGTCTGTCTCTGTCTGTCTGTCTTTCCCCCTCTGTCTCTGTCGTCTGTCTGTCGTCCGTCTGTCTGCCTGCCTGTCTGTCTGTCTGTCTGTCTATCTGTCTGTCTCTCTCTCAGAATAAGGGAGATCTTTATTGTCACATCTGTATCGAAATCCTACCTCCACACAAAGCTTCGCCCTCGTCATCTGCACAGTCCCACCAGTAATCACATATCCATCGATTCGGTATGCAAAGACCGTCAGAACACGGATACTCGTTCACAGCACAAACTGAAATGTTGCATTTCATAAGACAGTGAATGCTTCTTTTTCACAGTATGAAACAGGATATAATGTATGCATGTATTGTTTAGCCCTTCCGCCCCATTTCCCATTGTAGAAGTCCCAATTGCAATCAAAACAATTTGAATGGACAAAACCATTGCGGAGATTGGGTTGAAAAAAGCAAATCCGATAAATCAAAGGAAGAGATTAGGGGACTTTTCAGCTTTTTCATGAATTTTGTTTCAGGTGAAAAGTTGTTTCATGTTTTTTTTATTGGAACAAGTTAAAATACTGAACACAGTGTACACAACTTAAACTCTACTAGCAACTAGATGAGAGTAAAACATTAAGTGAAACATTTTTGCGGTCTATGCCAAAATATCGAGTTCAGTGCAACTCTCAACTTGCTAGCTTAAGGTAGTATGCACCTCGAAAGTGAAAGACATAAACTTTTACTCAACTTTTCCTTAAGGAATCTTTCAACCATTCTCTTTCAAAATCATTGTCAAGAATGAAAATGGGGCTGGATGCAAATTTTGGTACTAGGAAAATAATTTACCTCAGATTTGCCGATATTTGAAATCAAAATTTTCGCTATCCCGGAGTTAACTCGATTGAGAAAAATAAAAAAAACGACTTTCGGAAAACTAAGCCGGTGAAAAGTTTTCTTTCACCAAGAGCTTTAAAATGAGTCCCCACAAGTGGTATATCAGAAGAGAATTGTAAACGTTTTGGAGTCCGAATGTCTGTCCCCGGGGCGCATTTTACCTTAGTGTACACTGTTAGGCCTATGTAGTTTGGATCTCATGCAAGCTTTTGTAATGAGTTCGATTCTTGATTGGTGCTGCATTCTCGACATTAAGGTTAGCGGCTGTCCCATACGTCATGGCAATGTTTGAATGTCGTAAGAAATGAAATCGGAATGGGTGAAAGTAATTTTGTTTAGAGGTCACGAAACAAAATAACCTGTTTACGTTCAACTTAAGGTGCAATGGTTGACCTCTTGGTAGCTGTTTATTGTCATCATGATGCACACTAGATGATTGCACACAAGTTACACACACCACTTCAATACTAGAGCACCTCCCATCGAGAAGTTGTGGGCTATACGTGTCTATACCGAAGATAGAAATCGACGTAATTAGTGGCACTTTCCCCCGCCAGACTTGTAAAAATACACGAGGAAATGTGCGAAAGTCTTCATACCTGGTCGGCATGTCGCGCTGTCGGACTGCAGTCGATATCCATCAAAACAGGCACAGTAGAAGGATCCAGGTGTGTTGTTACAGTGATGGTGACAGACAGTGGTGTCATTTCCAGCCTCACATTCGTCCATATCTGATATTTTAACAAAGGATATTTAGTTGTTGAAATTTGTAGCGCAAGCAAAAACACATCGTGTGTCAAAACGGCGTCAAAAAGCTCGAATGGTAACCGCTGAAATGCGGACAATTACGTTTTTTAGCAAAATCTCTTGGGTTGCAACAAATTGACATGATGTATCAAGGTCATATATATAATTATTACACCTCACTCATTCAGCGTGCACTGCCATTGGTTAAACACGACTCACGTGACATGTAAAAGAAAGTGATGATGCCCTCTGCGAACGTGATGATGCCCTCTGTGAACTTGATGATGCCCTCTGCATTTGATATTACATGGATGACATCAGTTTACTTACTGCGCAACCTTTATGCGCGTAACAAATTGTCGTTCGCTTGTAGGCCTACTTGCAGTCGGCAACCATGGCTGCGAAACGTCATGCAGAGCTGTAACCGGCACAGTTAGACGATATTTTGATGCAAGTAAACAGCAAACGAACGAAAATAGCAACAAGGAATACAATTTCTGTGTTCAGCAACTATGCAAGCAACAAATTTGGATACGCCACCGAGGAGATCGGCAAACTTTCAGCGGCAACCTTAGACTTGGCACTGACAACATTTTACGCTGAGGTCCGGACTCATGCAGAAAGGCGAACTGTACTCGAAGAAGTTTGTTCGGTGTAATAAAAATAATAACACATGAGAGCTAGGGCAAGCCTACGGCTCGGGCATCATCAATATTTCGATCATGACCACCATCCCTTGGGCAGGCAATAAATCGTGATCTTGCCCTCGCTTTCATGTGTTATTATTTAAATATTCTACAACTACATCAGGGTTGCACAACGCCCAATGGCACAATGTTACAGAGCCGTTGTGACAGTCTACTTGCTGTACCTATTTCTTGTTGCACGTTGACCTACCCCGTCTCATTCATTATTAATCCTTGTAAGAAGTGTGACGTGTAGAAGGCCAGGTAGCTGCAGCCTTGACCGTGAATTCAATTTGAAAATTGAGACTCTTCCGAATCGTGAAATCGACGCGGGAGTTCAGACAAAGATAGAGTCATCTTTTCGCAACGGGACAAACACTCAATCCCGAACGTGAAAATAAAGGCAAACGAATATTCAATCGTCGATACCTTGGCACTGAGTTCCATTCCCTACGGGGATGTATCCTTCCAGGCAACTACAAACGTCTTCACCACTCAGACCAATCTGGCAAATCTGTTCACACGAATTTGGTTCGGTGCAGTTTTCTCCCTGTGAGGAAATTCAGAAAATTTAGGGGAGAGAGAGAG
>LD351090.1:10023-32564 GCA_001465055.1 Ptychodera flava
TACCATCCTTTCGTTTGATTTCGTAGATAAATCTTGCGAACCAGTAATCGAGGGATTTCAAGGAGCCAATTTCCAAAGCAGGTATCGGCCAATTCTGGTCTGTGACGGTATGAGGTTGAATTTTCCTCCACATGGCCCATTCATTATAGAGTGACATTGCCCAACTGTTGGCGTGCCTGCTTCGCAGTGGTATTCTTTCATTCAGAGTTTGCTTAAATTGCGATTCCGTCAAGGGAGTCGAAAATCGTTTTTCATTGATCTGTCCACTCATATGACATATACTCCTGAGTTGGTATCGCATCCAGTTGCGTCAGTGAAACTTCATCCCACTGAAAACCAAGATCAAAAGACGTTACGTCGTCCATGACTACGTACGGATTTCAGCGTCACGTATTCAGTGTTTATTTGTACAACTGAATGCTTGGAGACAAAAACCGAAATATATACAGTTCAAGGTTATCACCTGGCAAGAAAATTAGAATAAAATTCGGCTGTCTATTGTCAGTTTCATCCCCTGCCAAGGAAATTAGAATAAAATTCGACTGTCTATTGTCAAGGCCGTGTGATAAGTGAGATAATGAACTCGTTTGGTCGATTATGCATTATAACACTCGGGGGCTACGCCCCCTCGTGTTATAACGCATAATCGACCAAACTCGTTCATTATCTATCACATAGAACCCATCCACCTGCAGCGCGTTGTTTGGTATATCGTCGGTGAGCCACAGTCAGGTATTTTGCATTTACCTGGAGTTTCTCAAGCGTGTTTCTGAGAGAACGTACATTTGCCAACAAAATAGATGGAAGTGGTGGATTATATTTACGTTTGCGAAGTCGTAGTTTCACCCCTCCTCGCTTTCCGCGCCGTCTTCGGTTCAGAAGATGGCCCGATTGAAAATTGGATCTCTGTTGTAATAGATCCTTCAGTTCTGGCGACAATTTTGGTGGGTCGGCATCCTTCAAACGAACAGCCAAAAGTTGTTCACGGGAATATCGATGTAGGTTTCCACCATCTTGGCTTGCTGAACCATAGATGAGAAGAAAGTAGAATAACAGAACCCAAAGAACACTCCTCGTCACAGAGACTGCGTCCATAACAGCAAAGACACTTACTTGACAAGATATTAAAACTCAGCAACTAAAACACAGCAGTAATAAACAACAAACAAGGAAAATTAAAGGAGACGATGTGCCCTTGCTGGTCGCTCACTGAGTAGCGCCCTTTCTGAGTTTTGTGTGAAAATGTTGACTGAATATAGGTGCCAACAAACAGGAGTCTCTACCTGAACTGGCGAATTAACAAGCACATAACCCGTCTTCTACAATTGAAGTACAACGTACAGGAAGGATTTTGCAGCGCATTGTTATTTTAGAAGTGACCTAATACTACTACTGAATCGTCCGTAGTCGTTGTAGTGCAATCTTCATGATTTTGCAACCACTTATGTTTGCACGTGTACTGGCTGCCACAGTGCAGTGTGTGACAGTTTCGCGATGGATGGGGTAGAACCAAAGGGAGGCTTAAATAATGAGAGCACTCGTATAAATATAAGTGAAACAAGAGGGGATAAAAAGAGAATTATTTTTACGAATTTTATTGTGGTTTTCCCTTTTTCTAATAGTTTAATACGACTGTAAGTCCAGAAAAATATAATACAACAAGTTGGCCGGTGAGGGCGGACAAACTTGCTATAATTATCAAGGTCACTGGTAGAAAGGAAAATCAACGCCAATCTATGCGAGTAGATAACTAGTCCTTAGGTATAAAGATACATGGGACGCATATAATGGTCTTTATTCACAAAATTTTAAAGCCGAAGAGATAAAAACAAAAGAGAAAAAAGATTAACAAATACAATGTTTATATTCTTTGTTTCACCAAATCTGTACATTGTATTTTCATTATTTATGGTTCCCCATGGTCGCAGTGGCAATATGGCTGTACTGTAAGATTGGATTCTGTTTACAAAAAAATCCCAAACAAAAACAAAAAACAACAACAATAAAACACAAAAACAAACAGACAAAACAAAAAAACACACGGAATGAAAACGTTTTCAAAACCGACAATTGCTTCCGTTTGTCGATCTGTCATATGTGCTTTCATAATTAAAGCTTATCACTTCATATGTCCTGCTTCTGGTGACTCATACACAATAAACCGTTTAGCTGTGTAATATTCTCGTCGCCATCTTGAAAGCTGCAAGAAAATGAAGTCTTTTACAATAACAGTACTCTAGATGATTCTGGGGAGACGGGTCATATTGATTGCTTTGAAGACTTGCTCTTTAGCATTCAATGACATTTATCCTTTAAAATATTTCGACACAGCGCGCTTCGTCTTCCGACAAACACATCACCTTTCACAATCCCACAAGCTGTAACACAGTTATACATTTAAAGTTTATTTCAAGCCCGAGGCAATAGACAATATAATGATAAGGATTATTGGGATACATATAATATTGTAAAGAATAATTTTCAAGTATACAATTTGAAGAAAATTTACAAATACACAAAGAATCCCAAAATCTTTATACAGTGTAAGACGCCTTTGTATACTTTCGAAAACCATATTGTGGAGTAATTTATTTGAAAAATGCACACTGAATCTAATATGGGAGCACAAAAGAACAAAAGGATTTGATATAAGCACTAACTGCAGTTTCTTTCGCGTTTTTCTTAAAATATACGGTATATTCTTTGAAATAGCTTTGAAACAGTTCTGGAAAAGCCATCTCTTTGACTCGTGAAAATGTCTCTTTCACGAACGCTTGCGCTCTAATACGTTTGCACCGACATTTTTTATTCAAACGTTGACATATGAATCTCTACCTTGGATGTTTTGTATTTTTATGAATATAAGCTGTCCCTAGAAAATGACTGTAAATGACATAATCCTTTTCATGATAAACACTTAAAGTATTGTAAGCTGTATATACGTTCCGGATTGTTCTTTGATAGACAATAGATCTGACGGGTGAATGTATATTTCTTGCTGCATTATTTTATCATGAACTAGTAAACTGGACATTAATGTTATGTGGTGAGTGCTTAGCCGAGTATGCAGATATCACGGAATTAAAACAACAAGTATACATAATGTCGAATAACGTCACTGATTAAGTAATGCAAATAGTTAATCAATCAATCAATGAATTAATTAATTAGTTAAGTAAATAAGCAAGTTCACGTCAGTAACTAAGTAAGTACATGAAAGTAAGTAAGTAAGTAAGTAAGTAAGTAAGTAAGTAAGTAAGTAAGTAAGTAGTATTTGTGATTGATCTGGCGTCATCTTGAAAGTGAGAAAACTTAACATTAAAATAATGCCGTGGTTCCAAGGAATAATTCGTACACATTATTGTTGATGGTACATGTTGCTGTTATTTATGAATAATAATCATTTGTGTTATGATTCTGGTGAAAAACAGCTGCTTAAAATGATAATATTCGATACATGATGCAGCAAATTGTATGAGGTCTACCTGTTGTGCGAAGCTAAGCTCATTCGTATTATTGAATATATTAATAGAAATACCACTTCCTTAACAAAAAACATATTTGCCATCCGATTACAATACAAAATTATAATTGCTTTGATTTACAACCTTTTCTATATTATGACTAATGATGATTGACAATTAGTATCCCTTTATGATTTTACACTTCGCTGTTAAATATTATGTACTCTGAATACGATAATGATTGAAGAGTTTGGTAGTTTTGAGGAGTATCTTCACCGATGAGCTCTGTCTGCGGCCCTGACGATTGCTCTGTACTTCGGATCGTCTCTTCTCCTGAGCGAAGATCCAACTTTTCATAAACACTGATTGGCTTCGGTTTTAATGTCGTGTAGTTCGATGGAGTCACTTCATAGTCTGTAGATCTCACGGTAATGGGTACTTTATCTTCTCTATTAGCTTGATCCTTTCTGTTGCTGGGCTCGTTATTCTCTGATGTGACGATGGACTGAGAAAACAGACGATAAAACCAATCGAGTGACGATTGGATTCCGAAGCAAAATGTACTTCTGCTACGGAAATACATTTCATCATCAAGATCTTATCATTATTTCATATCCCTCAATTCAGTGTCAAGTTATATCACCACTATTTATTTTGTTCGTAGGACGTAGTACGTAATGTTACCATGGCAGATGCATTTGAGCCGTGAAAATAATTACGTCAACAAAAGCAGCCCTCCGTTTGCACATCTGACATTCACCAGTTGCTGTCAAAACGGTTAATATTAATCTTGATTGTTTCAAGTTTGTACCAAAGCTCATTAACTCATTAACCGGCTAACTACACTAACTCGCTAACACCGACTATTATGCCAGCAACTCCAATCTTTTCCGGTAAAATGGATATCGATTTAATCAGTATGTCATCCTATGCTCACCACAGTCCGTCCTTAGATAAGGTGCTGCGGTGTACTATGTTTGTGTGTGTTCATCTTATCTGTCTTTTGTACAATTACATTCCATAATGACGTATGTTGGTTAATGTACAAAGAAGTCATGAAGCTGTGACAATGAAGCTAACCTGTATACGTGCTATGTGAAGAGTACCGTACTCTGGTTGTTGTACTGGTTGAAGTGTTTGGTAGTGTTGAGGGGGTTCCCCGGACGACAACTCGTTGAGTGATCCTCCAGTTTGCTCCGTCCCGGGAACAGTGATCCGTTCAGCTGGCTGACGATGCATTCTTTCATACGCATTATTCGGGTTTGGTTGCAGTGTCATGTACTGAGAAGGAATTTGCTCACAGTCGTGTACACTGAAGGATGATATTACCTCTTTCAATGTAGCGGCATGATTTTGCTTCTTGCAGTGCTCATTCTTTTCCAGTGCATCGGCGATCTTTAAATGCGATCAAGAAAATCGAATTTGACAAGGAAGAGATACTCGAATAGCTTCTGCGTTCCCAGATCTCCTAAATGCCACACGGATTTCTGAATGTTTTCCATGGCAAACTTGTCATTTAGTTTTCAGTAAATAATGCTAAATATTAACTTGTTGATCCGAGCATACTCAGTATACTGTCAACATTATATGAAGACGATATAATCATAGAACGTCCAGTTTAATAGCATCCTATTGCCCTAATTCCTTGTAGCAAGTTAGATACATTGAAGGGTAAAAGACAATGCAAAGGATCCTGCATTTTATAAGAACTAAATACAATTAGTCCACACGATTACATTGAAATTCATTAAATCGTCATACTACTCGTAGGCTTACAAGTAAACTGCCGAAGAAATGAATACAGGAATTTGGCATCACTCACTTGTGACATATGAACATGATGTTTCATAATTAGTAGACTGTGGCAATTGAATGGAAGTTGGACAAGTTCTTGGACTCTGCACCAGTCGTTGACATATCTGTCTGTCTGTCCGTCTGCGGTAGCTTTTTGAAACTGTCTCAAACACAGACAGACAGACTCTCTCTGTCTTAATGTGTAAAATAAATATAACTATATATATAACTATAACTATATATAAGTATATATATAAGTATATATATAAGTATATATAACTATATATAACTATATATAACTATATATATATATATATATATATATATATATATATATATATATATATATATATATATATATATATATATATATATATATATATATATATATATATATATAATAAATGATTGATCGTACGCGTCTGGTCGTGCCAACTGAAAATTAACTTACCTTATCTTTGCAAGGAATCACATACTTTAGCAGTTCACACAAAGCACTATTTCTATCCAATTTGTGCTCAATTTCCTAGAAGAAAACCAAATTCATAGTCACCTTTAATTCTACACTGCAAATCCATTGATGCTTCTCGCGCACTGCACTGAGCGATCGTGAGCAGACTGGGAACGCGTTCAGCGCGTCCGCTGAGCGCACAGAACGAAATCAAACCGCGCTGCGTAGTGCACGTGGTACAAATTTTACGTCAGCAGCATAATTTCACTCAAATTCACCGGTTTTGGACTGACCATGATTTACTTTGTGAAGTACTGAATGTTAAGAAGTATATATTTTTGTAGAAATGTAAAATATTCTCTTCTTTTTCCTCGTGTTGACGTAAAGGTATTTTGGGGTCAAAGGTCAGATAGCGTCCAGTAACACCTATAGTTATTGTACTCTGCGTCAAAATTATTGGACAGCGCGTCTTCTGTTACCGAAACTTACTGTGCGACGAAACTCCATAGGTTACAGAAATAGGTGTATAATAATAGACTTTATAAATTATTCACCACTTAGTAATGTGTGAAAAGAAGGATGTCCAGGTGATCGGTCTTGCATGCATATACCTGTTCATTCAAATGACAATCTGCATACACTCGGCATGTCACGATGTTACATGATGCTTAAAATTTTAGCTTGAACCTACACTTCATAACGGCAAGGTATAATTGTCAAAACAAATTATGTAGTATTTTTTAAAGGGTTTTCGAACTACTTTTACTCAGTACTGACCAGCGTAGGAAATTAAATGCTCTATTACCAGTAGATTTGCGCTATGGCTATTCAAAGCAAATCATTTAATTGTTAATACCAATCGAACAAAACATTGTAGTTGAGTCACCTGACCAAATTGAAGGTGGCATGTGTCGCCTGATCATTTTATCGTCTGTTAAACACACAACCGAACTTTTTTCCAAAATAAAACTTAAATCTAGTACTAACCTGGTAGTTTGATTTCAAGAATTTTCCAAATGCAAATTCATCGATATTTGGTAAGCATTTGACATCCTCAAAGTAAGAGAATAAGATGGGTCTGAACATCAAGGTATGTCCTTTGCTTTCGTCTGCGAGTGATTTCTGAAAAAAACATACAATACAATACACGACGATCCAGACATACATACATTTAGTCCTTCCCACCTACCTACCTACCTACCTACCTACCTGCCTACCTACCTACCTACCTAACTACCTAGCTACCTACATTTTGACCTTTATTTGCCTTTAAATGCACCCCAATAAACGCCATCTCTGGCTAAATGTGAGGCTGTTTTATGCAAATAAGGTTAAACGAACGACCGTTCCAAGGATTGCGACGAAGGTCGGTGTATGTATTTCTGTCTGTCTGTGTTTGTTTGTGTGTCGCCATTATGCGTGTCGCCACTGGTATGTCTACATCAGGAACTTTCTATATATACCTTTGTTGTAGAGCAGATCTCAGCAAACATCGTTGCTGCTACATCAAGAGTCGCAAGCACGCCCTCAGACGGATCGATGTCAAGCACATATTGTGGACATCGTATCATTTTAACCCAAAGTGCAGACATTAAACTGTTAAAATAAGAATATGAGAAGATCGTGAGAACAAGACAAAGCGTATGTTGCAAATAAAATAAGGTTATTGATATACTACAAGTGCGTTTTATCTATAATCGCCGAAAGATTCATTGACATGTCTTCTAAACATCCATTGTAGGTAGCAGTGGTATGTGACCGTACACAGCAATGGATTGCCATGCCTAATTAATTTATCCTAGAATGTAATGTCAACTGTCGAAGAAATCAGATACACCATGAATAGAATCCAGAGTGCATGGCCGAATGTCGTCTAATGAAACATGAATTTGCGTATTGCACGTATCTGGAAACATTTTTCCAATTCGTCGATTCTCTTGTCTGAAGTTCTTCACCTTCTCAAACAAGTGATAGATATCTTACTTGTATGCAGTGGTCTAATACACGAACATTTCAAATTGTCAAAACATTTCAGAATAGATCCTGTGAAAACAACTCTACACGCATATCACCCTTAGGAGGCCTACTTCCTACGCGTTAACTGTGCGTGTGTTTAAGATAGTTTTTATTAAAAGATGATTTTCAGACTTCTACTTTTCCTTCATACCGAAAAGCAAAATGATACTCCTACGTACCTGTTTGCTTTCCATGTAAAAACCTCCTTTGGGTCACCTCTGCCATAACCTTCGGCCAGGGTATCCAAATAATCAAACATATATTTAATTGGTGGAGGAAACAGGTAATGCTGTTGTCGTTCCATCGTCAGTAACTCCGTGAAGAGACGGTTAAGGTTGTTTTTGACTTCACCATGTGTAGAGAAACACAATTTGTTATATTTAAAATATTGTGAGAGCAATAAGATGGCTGCCTACTGTCATAAAAGCATGTGGTTGACTCATTTTCGTACATCAAAAAGTAAAATCGCTGATCAATTGATTGAAGATTAACACTGCTGCATAATTTAGAAAATTGAACTGATAAAACGATACATTTACTTATCATTTAGATGATGCACAACGTCCAAGTCTACAACTTTATTAGCGTTCTGGTCGATTTCATGCTGTATCGACGTAACCAGCCTAAGAAGGTGCTTCCCGATGACGAACTGAAATTATACATCATAAATTCTAATGAACTTTCCAATGGCAAGACATGAACAACAAATGATGTATTAATATATCAAATAAGACAGATATTACAATGTCTGAAAACTTTAATTCATGAGATAATAAAATGCTTCTCCTTCATTGATTAAATTTAGTAAAATACAGCTGCATACCCATTTATTTCACTCGTAATATTTATAGGATGACGCTAACTTTCATGGGATTGACAAACTATGTCTGTTCACAATAATTAGCATATATAAATCAGCCAATTATGTGAATTTGATATTGTTACAATTTGAGCATCAATTATTGAGTATCATAGTCACAAAGCATATCGATTTAAGTAAACTATGATACTCAGTGGGTAGTCTATAAGAAACATACAGGATTATCATTCCAGAAAACTATATACACACCTTTGTAAATGTGTAAAGTGTCAGGGAAAACCAGTTGGAGACCAATTGCTCCGTGATAACATTGTTTCTACGGAGAGGATGGAGAGAAAATCGGTTGTCAGTGTCTGTGTGTACTTCGTTGACAGTTAATTAAAGCGGGGAACAGTTAACACTTTGTGTATTCTGTGGTTTATACCACAACATTGTATTCATACAGTTTACAATTCACATTGACCTCAATTTCAATTGAGAATGATCGGGTGAAATCATAAACCTTTCAATTTTACCTTTTCCAAAAGTGGAGCGTGTCTTTTTTCGGTTGCTGTGTTCCTGACGGCTTCAGCAAGTAACACTTTCAACATCCTGGAACATATCGATATTAAAAGTTTTTCAGCTATTTTGTATATGTCTGTGGTTTCCGAACCAGTGCAAGTATAGGGCAGACACAATGGATAGTTTTCTCCAGTTACACAGGACGATACAAATCAATCTTATAGTTTTGCTTTGATGGCGATGTACTCACTCTGTGAAATGCATAAGATGATCTTCCCCATGAAGTACAACGGTCAGAAAGGAAGCGATCAGTGACCTGGAAAGTAAAACAATATTGTACCAGAAGATGTGGTGATACATTAAGAAATAAATCCCATTGTTAAGGTCATCTGTTATGCATTAGGTCATCCCAAATGTTGAAGAAGTCCAGACGCAAGACGAATTGTTTGCATTTACCAAACTCATCAATTGTAGACAGCAATAAACGCAATAAGGTAATCATGACTGAGATTCTAGCGTGTGTTGCATGATCATGGGTCGTACTGATAGTAAAAGGTTATGTCATCATCCAAGGAAGCAACGCTTTTTTCTTCTTCCACCTTGTTCTTGATAAGCATGCAGGTAATCATGTAAAATAAAAACATCGAGGAATGCAAAATTGGATTTTGGTTCAATTTCAGTCATCTTTCCACATTTATTGATCAAAAATGATGAAAACATGGAGTAACCACTGTCACACAGCAGCCATATTACGAATCTAACGATTAATTATCATATATCTTCTTACCCGTCCTCAGGTGTAATGTCATCCCGATCTTCCAAGGTACGTATGAACTCAACACAGAACAACTTGTCTTTAAGCAAGGACCTAAAGTCTTCAAGACATTTGCTGCCGTCAGGTGTTTGCTGGATTATCAAGTAACAAATATATTTTACGTATTCAAGTGATTTTAATTAATAAATTTTGTGAAAGATAATATTCGATTTATTGATTACCTCATGGCCTATAGTTGCCGCCAATATCAATGAAAGTTCTTCACAGTCTTACCACAATTGAAATATTTCTCAATCGTTGTATTTGCAATCAGAGACTCTAATTTAGATAAAAGCGTATTTCCAATTCAATTCTGTAGCTTGCACAGTTTCGTTGGGCACAATTCTGAAAAGTTATATCTCGCGTATTAAAGGTACGAACGTAGCTACAATAAATCTTGTTTAAGTGGTGACTAAATCAATACTGTTGTCAGTGATCCCTCCACTAGTATTAAGTTTGAAAGTCAGTTGTCTCGCATTTAAATTTCACGGCACTATGTACATGTATATGTTTGATTTAACAAGTGTAATAGTTTTACAGGTGCGTTTGGCGGCTGTTCGAAGCAAACAGCACGTAAACGTCTCTTTTTTATTTATTTGACCCAGGAAGATGGTTAGAATGGGGCATTACCCCTTACAATGTGAGAAACATAACAAACCTGTATTTTAGTATTGAAAACTCGGTTGTAATTCTTTCCTCCAAACAACATATTGGCAGCATAATCACCGTAAGACAGCATTTGAAAGCGTTTGTCTGAAAAAGTGAATATGAGAAGCGAAGTAATGAGCTTCAGCTCCCTTTGAATTTGAAGTTTACACCATCCTTTCAGAACTAGAGACGACGTTATAAAGACTTACCACTCCTCCTTTGTTTCATTTCCATTGTTTTTAGAACACTCTTCGCAAGATCCTCTCGCCTGTCCAGGTATTTAATTCTATTTCTGAATATGACACCTACACCGATGGTAGCAACAATA
This sequence comes from Ptychodera flava, assembly GCA_001465055.1. Taxonomy (NCBI): domain Eukaryota; kingdom Metazoa; phylum Hemichordata; class Enteropneusta; family Ptychoderidae; genus Ptychodera; species Ptychodera flava. The sequence continues at coordinate 20,860 of LD351090.1, forward strand.
CCCAGAAACAGAACAATTATAGAGACTACAACGATGGCGGTAAACAATAGCGAATGCCATCTATCTGCCTTCTGATATTTTAAGTAACCGATGTAGAACGACAGGTATCCAACTTTCACCTGGAACAGAGTAAATACGGAAAATAATTGTTTCCTGGCTGTAATAAGTTGAAAGTGAAAGTATCAACGACAAACATGGCAGTTAGGAAAGCATTTTCACGAAGCATTGAGAAATATAAAATGTAAGCACGATACGAAATGCCTTCACCCTAATGTTATGTAAAATGTGTTTCATGGTTTTGGTGTAACTACATCTAGTGATGATCCTTTAAAGTCCAAATCTCTTTGTTGTTTTTCAAATAGTGAGAGACGAAACTCGAGCTTAACAATCTCTCGCTGGTTATGATTTAATATTTTGCGCATATGAGCCATTATGTCACTTCATGTGCTAAACGACTATCAGATGTTCACTTACTCTTACTTCAGGATAGCCATTTCTCGTCGGACTTCCGGTTTTATTGACCGCTGCAGGTTCTTCCTCTGGCGGAACACAATTCAGCTGGACGTCGGACAAACTTTCGACTACACACTCATCTTGTCCAACGGTGACATAGACTTCTTCTGAAGTACAGGCTAGATTTAAATCATTTCCCTATGGAATAATTCAATAATTTAATAGAATGTTTCTTGCGCAGAACTAACAAAAGCTGAAGTGTAAACTCTCAGTGTGCTTGAAAATGAGAAGACAAAATTGAACTCTGGTGGATGTGTAGACTGTCGACAGTCCTCTGTACCTTTTGTCGATTATTGGTATAGTCTCTCGCATATATATATATATATATATATATATATATATATATATATATATATATATATATATATATATATATAATATATCACATCAAGCAGTCAGAAATTATATTTATGATATTCGATAATTAAATATATTCACCATATTATCAATTTCTAGAAAGCACATCTCAACTATGTTGACCATGGATATGTAAACGATAGTAGGGATTACATCAAATTTTGTGATTTTTTTCATTCTCGTTTACTAAACCGTGATTAAAGATTTATTTTATCTACCCATACCCTGATATTCAGTTGCTTTCCATGTTGCTCTTTAATATTACCCTCTTCACGAAACTCAAAATAGACGGGGTCACTGACAACTGTGAAGTCGAGATCAAGTTGCAAGAGATCCTCCACTGCGTCCATCAGAAATCCAACAGTGATGTCGTACTCTGAACCAGCTAAGTCCGCTGAGTAAACAGGTGGCGACAGACACTGCATGAAATTCGGTGAATACACTTTGCACGGTTGCTGCAACGTAATACGAAACAATTTACGCAGGGAAGAAAAAAGCCGGTGAAGCACTAACTGGCAGGGGATTAAAGGATAAAGTGATACGAAGTTGCATGTTCACTGCATTTAAAACGATGCATAAATGGCGTACGCGTCGTGCCGAGTGGAGATGGTTTACATGGCTACCATTAAGTGTTATTCAAGCCTAATCAAATTTATTTGATGCAGCAAATCATATACCTAAGTTTGCGAAAAACTAGTTTACTCACACCAACAAAAATCTCATCTTCACAGCTGAGTATCATCCTCGGCTCCTTACGGAGGTAAACATCGTTCCTGTGATATTCATTTGTCGTCCACCACTGCAATAGAAAAGGGAGTGAAATAGCGTATGGTGTACACACGTGTTAGTGTTACCCATGGACCGGTGACGTCATAGAAATGCAATTGAGTCTAGCACGATTTCGAATGCCTTCAACGACACTAAATTCATCTATAAAAATGTGAAGGTAGAGAAGTTTGTATATAAAATGCTCCTCTATGTGCTGATTAGGACAACCCGTTACAGTAAACCCGTTTTCGAAGACAAATATATTTGAAATTTAAAAACTCACAAACATTGTAATACGAATTTTTAAAGTATGCAGAATGCTGCGTTATCTGCGAAAATTCAGTTGCAAGAGTGCGCATTTAGAACATAACACTAGAGGTACTAACAACGCAACGAATCTTTTGCACGTTTAAAGTATGGGGAATTGCTATCACATGGAAGTATAACTATGCTTGCCATTTTAGTGTTTCAACTAAATTGAGGATTTGTCAAGAAGATTTGTTTAGCACGCCTTTGAAGTAATGGCGAGAGCCACTGCTATGTGTCAACCACATACGTTACCAGTTTTGAGTCGTTAGTCCGCTGGGGAACCAATGAGGTTGCTCATCAAAATCTGCTCATTGATTCATTTGTGGACACCATTGACAGATGAGGTTGATAAGCATCATCGAGTATACTGGTGAGTAAGCTCTAGAAGGTGCTGGTGTTATAGGCTCTTCTCAATTTTGACAATTATTATGTTATTTTTACTTCTTCATAAAGGTCAATGATCGGGTTAAGAATTCTGAAAGATTTTCATAGTGATACCGATTGCGAGAAATCAAATGCTTAATTGAAAGCACGAATGTCTCTCCCGCGCAATCGATGCCTTTATGGTGGTAGTCATTGATTGGAACCTTGACTAATAATACTAATTATGAGATGAAGGAGTTTTGTGTTACAAACACTTTAATCCCAGGAGATGTCGTGATGATTTTACATTTATGCAGATAGCCACCGAATGCATGTATATATGACACTGTAGGAATCTTTTACCTCTTACTCATATTTATTGCACTATTGAAGCCACGCCTCTCGGGAATATTTAAAACCGCATGCTTCAACAACATGACACTGACAGACAAACGACGATTCCAGTTGTATCTCTTTACCAGGACACACAGAGACATGGGAGAAGGTTGGGCAATGGTTATTGTAAATCGAAATGAAAACTCTACAGTACCGACGAACTCTAAATGTATCATACTCTCAATACTTTAAAGGTTTCGGGTGCCTCTGAGCAAGTCAAACGAGTAATCCCCAAGACGAAGGAGAAGCCAGTTTAATTATAATAATGGCGCCCGCAGATTAGACAATTAGCAGGTGCTTCAAAGGCAATTTAATAGCTGTATGATAAATCAATAACTGATAATAACCAAAGTTCGAGGTTGAAGTAGAATAATTATACACAGTAGCATAGAAAAATAGTCTGAAAATATTCTTTTTTGGATAGAATAGTGGAAAGACAAACAAAATGCCATGATAGCACTTCTCTAGGCATATAGCCAATGAACTCAGCCTCAAAGCCTCGGAAAAGGGCGATGGTTTCAACATTGCAATCAATCAAATGGCCTACTTTAACGACATACCTCCGCATACTTTTCGATGGGTTTATGGATTTCACTGTTGGGTCTTCCGTGTACTTGAAAACTTTGCCATCGGGAGCGAAGCGTTCGGTTCCATCAAAACGCATGCTCAGTTTTGCTGATGGTGTCGTTTTAACCGACGAAGTCTTGCATCGTACAGTTGTTTCGTTCAAGACATCTTCCTCTCTTCGACAATAAAATATGAAAATTTAGATGATACTGTTGTAGAAAAATAGTATCGCAGGATTCTGTTGAGGTAAGATTATCCTCAGAATAACTTATTGAAGTGTCGACTGCAAGTGATTCCAATCTGATGATTTTCCGTTTTAAGGTAATGTGCGCATTCATCAATTCTCGAACGTAAAACATTCGCCAGCAATTATCAGCTTGCACGCAAGAATAATGCAAAACGCACTGTGTCCATACCTCCTCACCAAGCAAGGAAATTCGTCAAAGTTGGCGGTAATGTTTCTGCCAGCATCGATAAACTCGCCTGTTATGGTTACGGTTGTGCCGCCTGATTTGGGTCCGACTTTTGGCGTAAAGTCATTGATGGTTGGATCCTGAAACCGTTAAATCGTAGAAAACTGAGCAACTACTTCCTTTGTCCCTGATAATGAATTGCCTCCGTAAGATTTAATGTTTTAAGACCAACGTTTGGATTGATATGTTTACAAATAGAATGATACACCTTGATTAGACGTTTGAATACTCTGATGTACCATTCATATGAATCAGAAGAATCAAACAGAAAAGATAAATTTTGTATATAATTCTACGATTCTGGACAGGCATTTTCATATTAAATAAGAGCTTGGCATACCTTAAGAACAAAAGATTCATATCGTAATGACGGCATAAATTTGTAAATCCTAAACGGCTGTTTTAAAATAATACCTAGGCGCATATAATCCCCATTATTTGAATACTAAACCCTCTAAATACAAATATGTCTGTTATTCAAGTGTTTGATTCCTTACCCTATATGTAAAATCTTGAGAACTTCTTGCTGACTTTGCCTGGATAATGTGTACGACAACATGCCCTGACACATTCGACCTTTCGCTTCTCGTAGTTGTACACATCACACTGGAAAATAGATTTAACCGTTGCATTTAAAATTGACGTTTGATGATTATGGTATCTGATCGACATTGTGATTGTCGTTGAGAAAATAGAAAATAAGAGAGCACTACCAATTCTACCTATCTACCTACCCACCCACCCATCCACCCAATATATATATATATATATATATATATATATATATATATATATATATATATATATATATATATATATATATATATATATATATATATATACGGCTAGTTTTCAATGGGGTTCGATCCCCATCAGTCGCCAAGCGGAGAGGCCACAGAGAGAACCGCTCGACTAAATCTCCACTCCCCAAAAAAGAGTGGTTCAATAGCCTATCCAATTCATCGACGTGATCACAGCTATTTCTAGAAAAACAGAATGTCTAAAATTTTTCAATATCGGCACCTTTCAGAGACAGTGTATGCTGCCTCGATCAGTGTACACGGTAAAGCACCAACTTCGATTCCCACAATATCGGAAAACCTTTTCCCCAGATTATTTCCTCTGACCAGTAAATCGGTGTTTCCTTCATAGGGCCCAGACAAAGGCCAAACCTGTGATGTTGAAAAAAGTTAAATATGTTAAAAGCTGTAATCCGGCAGTGAAAGTCATAATCTTACGGTAAATCATTCATAAGTATCACATCAGTATATGCGTAAACGTTCGTCTTTTTAAATGCAGGTATGAAACTTTTATGTCTGTAGACTGTTTGAGTAAATTATGCATAATGAGCCCGATCACTTTGTGTTTCAAAGTTACTGTTTTTATGTATGTGCTACTGAAACAACGTTGTTGACAGGAGCAAATTCACCCTAGTATACATTCTAAGTGACTCAACATTTTCAAATTAAGCAACAAATTAACCACAAAACAAATCCAATCCATGATATCAAATCGTATTGTCCTAACGGAATGCTAACGATAAAAAGAAACTATTTTACAAGCACACTGCACAATAAACACTGAACGTAAACGTTCACAAGTGTAGATAAAACAGGAGGTCAAATCTATGAAAACAGTCAAAGAAATTTTGGAGTATCACAATACTTTACTTGTACCTCTGTTATGACAGGGTCATCACAACTCTCTGTTGTTTCGTAGGGAAGCCATTCATCGTTCGTACAAAACTCTTGAACTTCACAAGTACCACTTCCTTTACACCATCCACAATGGAGTGGCAATCTCGTAATCAGTTCAGACAGACAGTGGCTGCAATCACGACGGTCGATGGAACAATCGTACAGCGTCACTGTAAAATGAAATAAACGCCATATGTAATATCACAGAAGAAGCATGCGCAAACGCTTTCCTGAAAAAGTGGAACTAATCATAAAACGGAGATCTTCTTGTGAATAAATTACTTTTCTTGTGAAAATATTACCCTCAAGAGCAGACTTACTGTAATCAATATAATAACTCGATAAATAGATCTAAGAGCGTTATATCTCATACAGATGCTATATGATATAGGAAGATATGCTTTCTCGGTATTGAGTATGGGAAGTTATCTTATAAGCATGGAATCTGTAATGTCGCCTAGACGTCATTATAGGAGCGAGACATTGAAGTGCAAACATTCTTACCTTTATATCCATGAATGTCGTCGATATAATTTCCATTCATTTTGACGGACAAAGGGATGATCATTTCTTGTACTGAAGCATCATAGTGATACTGTAGAAGGGAAACGTTATCAGTGCGATTGATTAAATAAACTCTGGAACCAAAGAACTGTAGACTCCTGTTGATCACGTTATGATGGTTTTGATCTGGTACATTAAGCAACCTATACATATTCAAAATGTTATGACCTCCTAATGGATCAGCAGAATAATAACTTAATTAACCAGAATGTGAGACTAAACTATAACAGCTATGTCGAAATACCTTTCTCATATTGCATATGACCAATGATTCATTTATTCTTGTGGCAGGACTGCTCTGTAGAATACCTTCCATGGTGAGTATGCATTCGTAATAGGATTGTTCGTCCTAGAAATAGTGATATTCAATGTATAAATAGCACTGATAATCATATAAATCTTTCGCAGGAAACAAAAGCAAAGCTAAGAAGAAGTGAACTTATTTGTGCATCCTAATAATTGTACATTTTTACAGTAAATGTTTTACTACGCAAAACAGTCAATAAATATAATCGTAGGAGTCACATATGCAACATTTATGAATACTTGGAAATTTATTGGCTGATTTGTTGGTACGTAACAAGTATGCCAGTCATTTACACTAGATTTAATACACTTTTCATATATAAAATATAACTATGTCAATATGTTTGATCACAACTCATCTTTAGATGAGACACACTGCAAATAATTTACACTCTGTGAAAAGAAGCATTTTCACATCCTTCTTGATTTTGAATCACTTTGAGTACGCTAATGTCATTTCGTGAAATGTTGTTGTCAAACCTTATACACATTCAGAGTTTGGACGTGAATTTCCCTTGCAACATTCGCTGGTATCAACACCTCGCCATCTTGTCTATCTAGCTGAGGGCAGAAAGACTGTCCTTTGATGTCGCTATGGTTAAAGCGATTCTGAAAGAAAAAAAAAATACAAACATCGGTGATTTATGAAAAAATTACGTGAATAATTTTAACGCATTGAATTTCGTGATTGATGACACTATGCGATGTTAAACATATTTCTTTAAAAAGACATTACATTCTTATAAAATGTTTAGTCCCGTTACTTCAGGATATTACCATGAACGCGACCAGAAAACGTTCCTACAAGAACTTTCTACAAACGTTATCATAGTGAAATGTGAACGAGAGCACTGCTGTAATGTTACGGTATATTGAATCTCCTCGATGTGCCCACAATGTCTTAATACATCATTTGTTGCATACGGTTAGAAACAAATACATTTTTACTGATGATTCCATCTTCACTACAACCCTTCCCTCGAAATCACACGATGATATATTGAAGTGTTAAACAGCTTTCGGGAAAACTTGTTTACTCTTTTGAAGTTTGCCTTTCTTTTTTATAGTTTGTGTGATGACCAATCACTAACCTCGAAAGAGTTTTTATTTATCAATTATTAGTTAGTGATCCTACGTTCGTTCCAATCACGATAGATGTTTGGTCATCCTCAGGACAACTTTCTTGGTAATGAATACATTTGTTTTCATAGACGCACCAATTACAGGCCCAATCGCTCGTCACACAATTAGTACACCTACATTCATGTGAAAAAGGCACAAGAAAAGTGCGATACAAGCTGTTTCATGACTAACTAAATGAATAATTCAATAACTAAATAAAATATCCTCCATTATACGAATGGAAAATAGAAGATTTAAATTTCATTGAACTGAACTTAACCGAAAGATTGAAGCTCAGCAAATACTTTGAATTTTATTAGCAGTAAAGTCAATATTTTATCAGGGATCACGGAATTCGATAGATACTGGAAATCTTAGCTGTAATGTACATCACAGGGGTCCTGATCCAAATAGTTTAATTTCGCACAACTAGAGTAGTCGCGTAGATCGTAAGTCTTCAACGCAGATTTATTACATGAGTAATGGTGGTGTACCGTATATCAATCAGATAAGTTATGGCATGAATGAGCATTGAAATACACAAACAAGAACAAAACATATCAAACAATTAACTTACGAGGGCATGAAGAGAATAGAAGTTTCGTCAATGACGGGTCACCTTCTATAAGTTATGTCTACATGTAGTTCTGTACATACAATTGCATAGCAAACTTACGAACTATGTGATGAGCAGTTATAAAAATGAAAGTCACTTCGCACAAACTTTGTGTCAGTCTCCGTGCTTTCCACGTATAAGGGGACCTTTACATGATCTGAAAAAGATGGTTTGAAAACATTAGGTGCCAGCTTTCTTTAAATTGGTTGAAAATGTAAGTTTAATGTTGACAGTGCTGTATAGAACAAATAGGAATTGAGCTGCGCTGTATGACTATATTGTCTATTTTGAAGATACTTGGTGATTTGGAGAACACAAGTCAGTACATTCTTTACAGCTCTAATTTTCAAATTTCTCATGATAGGAGTACACGCATCTTAAATACAATCAATTTAGATGTCGTCCTTGGTAAGATAATTCACGCCTGTTTCTTGGCCTGAGAGTGGACGAAGTTTGAATCGGATGGAAAGAGTAATAAAATTTACCTGCACCCTCGGAGATATCTGGTCTTTGGTCGATATGTGGTGTATCACATGTTAATTCCGAACCATATTTCTCTGCAACAGTCGTAAAACTATCACCAAATACGCATTTGTACTGATAATGGTTCAATAGGCTCGGCAGTTCCACGACAGTCAGCGTGATCTTTGAAAAGAATATCGCATTGCGTGATCTTTGAAAAGAATACCGCATGGATAATTGGCCCTTTTAAAAATATTCAAAAGATTTACGTGTTGCTGCAGAGGTAAAGTCATGCTAGGCATATTAACATATTGCGTTACAACTAAATCGAGACAAATCCAATTAATCTTTCCAAGGTGTCTAGAATATGGTATTTTCAAGTTGACATAAGTCAATGAAGCAGATGTCAAAGTGCATTTATATCTCCTTTCTGAAGATGCAACATTTCGAATATTGCTGTATAGCTTTCTAGGGAATCGAAAGCTTTGTAACATCTAACAATAACAATAAAGATCAACCCAACAGCCTCGTTATTAAAAACCATTGAAATGCTGATAATATTTCCACAATAATTATTTACGCTCGTCACTTTGACACTCGAAACACGCTGCATTCAAGTTATGTCAATATAAACAACCATGCGATACTCTCGCACATTATTGTAAATCTTTCCCTTCTTCATACATTAAATCTTACACTCGGCCTAAACACAAAAGAATTTACAAAACTACAGTAACATCATAGGAAAGCACCAAGTATAAAGGGAAAGTGTCATACCTTTTGACTAACTGTTATTGGGATGCTGTTTTCTGGATCAATATTATAAATGTTTACACAGGAGGAATTTGAAAACACGTCGAGCCATCTTGATGTTTTATCTGAACGCGGGCAGTCCGAATACATTGAACACCTACAAAACAACAATTGTGAAAGAGAGGAAATTTTGCAAAATATTGGTGATGTTTTTTATTTTGATACTTTAAGCATTAAAATCAGTATGTCTTGAACTCGGTTGTCTCTTCTTTGATATAGGATTATGTGGCTGATATGATCATTTTAGAAGATAATACTAATCTATCACTGTCTGGAGAAGTACGGCTTCTCTATTTTAGGTTGTCGCGTATCCTTTGCTGCTAAACACTAATGTGCACTCCCGTAAATTGAGAAATTTCGCATATTCACACTGAGCATCCTATCCTGAATCGCAAAGGCTTTATCCAAGCTCTCACCTTTCAGAAATGTAATTTAGTTGAAACCAATTGTACAATGTTTGCTCGATTAAAAATGTTGTGCGAAATGTAAGGCGATTCACAAGCAATATTTTCTGCCTACTAGTACGACAATATGACCGTAAATGTAACAGCAAGCAGTGTTAAAAGCCGTTGGTATTGTGATTAGTGGATTTGTAAAAGCTGTGCAACATAACTATGTTTAACTGCTGAATGATTAGTGAACTCGCAAATAATCTAACAGTAGATTGTCCTTGCTTTATTTGTATACCTTGTTTCCAGCGTACACCATCCACAATATGGATCCAATGACCCAAAACATTCAGTGCAGCTTTCATATTGATTGCAATCTTCAACTCTCATCTTTAAAACCTAAATGTGAAATCGAATGTGTTGTAATTATTTTGTTAAGATAAATCCTAATTCAATATGATAACGCATTCAACAAAACTGTTATACGTCCGTTCTTTATGGGCGCACCACTTTCTGTGTTCAGATCAATGATTTCAACTCCACAAACTGTATTATTCTGATACCCTTGGATTTTAAAGGAAAGTCTTAGTAAACTCGTGTATCTCTTGGGCAACTTTTCTTATTGGTACGACAGATATTGAAAGTTGTCTGTTTATGCAAGCTGTTCTGCAATATTCTGAATGGTTCATTTTCATAATAGTCACCGCTTGAAGACTAGGCTTAGTATATCTCTGATTATTATACACCTACTGCCGTAACCTATGGGAGTTTGACCGTCCAATAACTTTCCGTATTTTGTATAGTACGCGGAGTCCCGAATACGGGAGACGCGCGACGCGCCTGTTTGACCTTTGACCTAGCGATTATCGGATGTAAACAAACTATTTTACGGTAAGTTATAGACATAATAACAACTTCCACCAAAATGTATTCGTAGTATAAGATTTAAAACATGCTAAACACAAAACTTGAGTCTAAATGCAATTGATTTTTATTTTAAAAAACTAATTAAATGAAAACATTCAGCGAAGTTTGCTTGTACTGCACTGAAAATTAATTGGCTTCGTGCCAACGCAACAATCGCGCGCGTTCCACTCATATCGTGCTTGCCGCATCCCTCAAAATTTACCATAGAATTAGTTCATACGGACGATTAATGAGGTGTATAATAATAGGGTTATACACAAAATACGGCCCTGTATGGACTCGGGCTCAGTGAGTGACGTATTCGACTCGCCTTCGGCTCGTCCTATACGTCACTCACTGAGCCCTCGTCCATACAGGGCCGTATTTTGTGAATAACCCTATATTATGGAACGATATCGAAAATTTGCTAAGCGTGAGCAAATTGCCCTTGCTGCTTGCCTCAATTAAAAACCATCAATGGAACGGGAAGAATTATCTCGGGCAGGCAAGTAGCCCAGGCCATGCGCCACTTGTGTTCATCAGCACTCAAAAAATAATATCAGTTCAATGCTTATCAGTGACAAGCTGTGTTCGTGAAAGCGTTCATTTTTACATTCCATTGTGAAAAAGGCTTAAGAACATTTGTTGATCTTAAGTTAGTCGCTATCATTAACATCACATCCTAAAATTCTCACCTCTTTGGCTATTGGCACATAAACGTGTCTATGAGTTGGATCAAACTCCATGTCTGACAAGATGTTACCACCACCCTCAGCAACTGATAGTTCTTCGTAGATATTTGATAGAGTACTCGATGTAATATGTATCTGAAAAATTCAAACTTTCCATTTTCAATCAAGTAAAGACAACATTTTAGGCGGGGAATTTCATGTGGATATGGAATCCGGCATTCGCGATGCTCATGAATAACACTCTCCGAAATTGACTTATAAATGATGACCTATGGAAGACCGGTCATGACATGCGACATGCGACCTGCGACTTCAAAACTGCGACCTGCGTCCTGCGAGTTTGAAACATGCGACCTGCGACTTCGGCATTTAGACCTAGGTGTAACCTGCGA
>LD351090.1:41891-53003 GCA_001465055.1 Ptychodera flava
TATGTACTCATTTCTGGCGATCGAGCAGCGAGGGAAACAATCAATTACCAAGGATAAAGCTAATTTGCTAAACGATATTTTATCTTGAATAGTGAGTTGAATGAGTTATAAAATATCATATTTTTAATGTTCAATACGAGGTTGAAACACGGAGGGACCGTGGTTGAAACCAGAGCTATCCAGCTGTAGCCAACCTGGACAAGCACATTTCACAGCGCCCTCAAACAGTCGATTGTTTTCACTTGTCATACGCGGCGTAACAGAAAAATTAAAACTTTCATAACTTCATTAATATCCAAGCCACGCCCACCAAAACCTTTTCAGTTCTAGCCATTTGAATTCTGAAGATGTCTACCAAATTTGACTGAAATACGTTCAGCCGTTTTTGAGAAAATGGACCAACAGACAGACAGACAGACAGACAGACAGACATCGCTGCGACATATGCTCACGTGTTCACACGTGAGCAAAAAACGACAATCATCGCCTAGCTATGCAAGCAGATAACTAGCCCTTAGGTATAAAGACACATGGGTTGCATATAATGGTCTTTATTCACAAAAAAGTGTCAAGCTGAAGAGAAAAGAGGAAAAGAGGAAAAAGATTAAAATTGCCCAACAAATAAAATGTTTATATTCTCTAGTTTCAATATAATCTGTACATTGTACTCTCATTTTTTTATGGTTCCCCGTGGTCGCAGTGGCAATATGGCTGTGACTGTACGAATGAATTCCGTTTACAAGAAAATAAAAAAATAATTCGCATTATGGAATAGAAACATTTTCAAAACGGACAATTGCTTCCGCTTGTCGATTTGTGATGTGTGCATTAAATTAATTAAAGGTTTTTACTGCATATGTCATGTTTCCGGTGACTCATAAACATAACCAGTTTAGCTGCGTAAGATTTTCGTCGGTATCTTGAAGACTGCAAGAAATTGAAGTCTAACAATAACAGTACTCTACAGGATTCAAGAAAGGGGGTCATATTGTATGGTTTGAAGACTTGCTCTTTAGCATTCGATGACATTACTCCTTAAAAGTCTTTGATACAGCGCGCTTCGTCTTCCGACAAACACATCACCTTTCACGAGCCCACAAACTGTAACACAATTATACATTTACAGTTTATATCAAGCAAGAGGCAATAGACGATATAATGATAATGATTATCAGGATATATACAATATTGTAAAGAATAATTCTCAAGTATACAATTTGAAGGAAAGTTACAAATACACAAAGAATCCCAAAACATGCATACAGTGTAAGACACCTTTGTATAATTTCGAAAACCATAATATGGAGCGATTTATATAAAAAATACACACTGAATCTAATATGCAATAACAAAAGAACAAAAGGATTTGCTATTAGTATTGACTGCAGTTTCCTTCCCGTTCTTCATAAAATACACATTATTTGAAATAGCTTTGAAATAGCTGTAGAAAAGTCATCTCTATGACTCGTGAAAATGTCTCTTTCACGAACGCTTGCAGTGCAATACGTTTGCACCGATAATTTTTATTCAAACGTTGACAAATGAATCTCTGTCTTGGATGTTTTGCATTTTATGAATGTAAGCTGTCCCTAGAAAATGACTGTAAATGGCATAATCCTTTTCATGATAGACACTTAAAGTATTGTAAGCTGTATATACGTTTCGGATTTGGCCGAGCGATTTTGTCTGTGGCTTCTCTGCTAGGTGACTAGGTACCGTATGTTGTGAGTTCGAACCTAAGTGAAACCACCATATTGGATAGAAAAAATATCTGAAGGGTGAATGCATATTTCTTGCTGCTATTTTTATCATCAACTTTATGTGGTGAGTGCTTAGTCGAGTATGCAGATATCACGGGATTAAAACAACAACTATACATAATGTCGAATAACGTCACTGATTAAGAAATGCAATAAATCAATAAATCAATCAAATCAATTAATTAATTAATTAGTTAAGTAAATAAGTAAGTAAATAAGTAAGTACTTGTAAGTAAATAAGTGAGTACATGTAAGTAAGTAAGTAAGTAAATAAGTAAGTACATTTAAGTAAATAAGTAGGTACTTGTAAGTAAATAATTCAGTACTTGTAAGTAAATAAGTAAGTACATGTAATTACATGTAAGTAAGTACATGTAAGTAAGTAAGTAAGTAAGTAAGTAAGTAAGTAAGTAAGTAAGTAAGTAAGTAAGTAAGTAAGTAAGTAAGTAAGTAAGTAAGTAAGTAAGTAAGTAAGTAAGTACTATTTGTGATTGATCTGGCGTAATCGTCAAAGTAAGCTTGAAATATCATTTAAATGCAGCGCGGTTCCGAGGAACAATTCGTACAAATTATTGTTGCTGGTACATGTAGCTGTCATTTATAAATAATAATCATTAGTGTTATGATTCTGGTTACAAAAAGCTACTGAAATGGTGTTATTCGATACACGATGCAGCAAATTGTATGAGGTCTAGCTGTTGTGCGAAGCTAAACTCATTCGTATTATTGAATATATTAATAGAAATACCATTTCCGTAACAAAAAACATATTTGACATCCGATTACACTACAAAATTATAATTGCTTTGCTTTCCAACCTTTTCTATATTATGACTAATGATGATTGACAATTAGTATCTGTTTATGATTTTACACTTCGCTGTGAAGCATTGTGTACTCTGAATACGATAATGATTGAAGAGTTTGGTAATTTTGATGAGTATCTTCACCGATGAGCTCTCTCTGCGGCCCTAACGGTTTCTCTGTACTTCGGATCGTCTCTTCTCCTGAGCGAAGATCCAACTTTTCATAAACACTGATTGGCTTCGGCTTTAATGTTGTGTAGTTCGATGGAGTCACTTCATAGTCTGTAGATCTCTCGGTAATGGGTACTTTATCTTCTCTAGTAGCTCGATCCTTTCTGTTGCTGGGCTCGTTATTCTCTGATGTGACGATGGACTGAGGAAACAGACGATAAAGCGATTAGAGTTACGATTAGATTCCGAAGCAAAATGTATTTCTGCTCTTGAAATACATTTCGTCTTCAAGATCTTGTCATTATTTCATATCTCTTAATTCAGTGTAAAGTTATATCACCACTGTGTATTTTGTTTTTAGGAGGTAGTACATAATGTCAGCATGGCAGATTCATTTGAGCAGTGAAAATAATCATGTAAACAAAAGCAACCCTCCGTTTGCACATCTGACATACACCAATTTTGTATCAAAACGATTACTATTAATCTTGAATGTTTCAAGTTAGCACCAAAGGTCATTAACTTGCATTAACTAACACTGGCTAATTAACATTAACTCGCTAACACCGGCTATTATGTCAGCAACTCTTTTCAATAAAAGGATATCAATTTATTCAGTATGTTATCCTATGTTCACCACAGTCCTCCCTTAGAATACGGTGTTGCGGTATACAACGGTTGTGTGTCAATCTTATCAGTCTTTTGTATAAGCACATTCATAAGTTGGTTAATATACAAAGAAGTCATGAAGCTGTGACAATATAGCTAACCTGTGTACGTGCTACGTGAAGAGTACTGTACTCTGGTTGTTGTACTTGCTGAAGTGTTTGGTAGTGTTGAGGGGGTTCCCCGGACGACAACTCGTTGAGTGATTCTTCAGTTTGCTCCGTCCCGGGAACAGTAATCCGTTCAGCTTGCTGACGATGCATTCTTTCATACACATTGTTCTGTTTTGGTTGCAGTGTCATGTACTGAGAAGGAATTTGCTCATAGTCGTGTACACTGAAGGATGATATTACCTCTTTCAATGTAGCGGCATGATTTTCCTTCTTGCAGTGCTCATTCTTTTCCAATGCATCGGCGATCTTTAAATGCGATCAAGAAAATCGAATTTGACAAGGAAGAGATACTCGAATAGCTTCTGCGTTCCTAGAATCTCTTAAATGCAACACGAATTTCTGAATGTTTTGCACGGCAAACTTGTTTAGTTGTCATTTAGTTTTTAGTAAATATGCTAAATATTAACTTATTGATCCGAGCATACTAAGCATACAGTCTCCAGTCAACCTTCGTTTTTTTAATAGAACGTTCATCCACATTCAGTTTTATAGTATCCTGTTGCCACCGAGACGAATTCCTTGTAGCAAGTAAGATAAATTGAAGCGTATAAGACAATACAAAGGATCCTGCATTTTATTAGAAATAAATAGAATTAGCCCAACCGATTACGTTGAAATTCATTAAATCGTCATACTACTCGTAGGCTTACAAGTAAACAGCCGAAGATATGAATACAGGCATTTGTCATCACTCACTTGTGACATATGAGCATGATGTTTAATAATTAGTAGACTGTGACAATTTAATAGAAGTTGGACAAGTGCTTTGGACTTTTCACCAGTCGTGGACATATACACTATGAATTTCTGTTTTATATATATATATATATATATATATATATATATATATATATATATATGATACAATTGACGAAACAATGACAAAAAAATTAAATATTGTGCATTAATAGTACGCATCTGGTCTTGACAATCAAAAGTTAACTTACCTGATCTTTGCATGGAATCACATACTTTAGCAGTTCACGTAAACAACTATTTCTGTCAAATTTGTGTTCAAGATCCTAG
The DNA here is from genome assembly GCA_001465055.1 of Ptychodera flava. Lineage (NCBI taxonomy): Eukaryota > Metazoa > Hemichordata > Enteropneusta > Ptychoderidae > Ptychodera > Ptychodera flava. The sequence continues at coordinate 46,494 of LD351090.1, forward strand.
AAGAAAACAAAACTCATAATTGCCTTTAACTCTACTCTGCATATCCAAGAATGTTGATTTTAAGTGTCATAGAGATATAGCTTCAATTAGGTGTGATCGTTTTACGTTGGTGAGTATAGTGTCGAATGGTGAGACGTTGCCAGACTTATGTTGATATTTGAGGCTCATCTTGAGGAGGTGTCTATATATTTATTTGTAAACATGGCAAATACATTCGATACAACTGATAGTAATAAGAGCTACAATAGACTTTATAAATTCTTCACCGCCCAGTAATATGTGAAAAGAAGGACGACCAGGTGATCGGTCTTGCATGCATATACCCGTCCATTCAAATGATAATCTGCATACCATCGGCATGTCACTATGTTACACGATACTTAAAATGTCAGCTTGAAACCACACTTCATAGCGGACAGATATAATTGTAAAAACGAATTATATTTTATTTTATTCTGAAGTACTTTCAAACCACTTATACCTACTACTGACCAGCACAGGAAATTTAAATGCTCTTGTTACTAGTAGATTGGCGACATTGTCATGCAAAGCATTATCATTTAAACGTTAAAACCAGTCGAACAAAATATGTAGTTGAATCATCTGGCCAAATTGAAGGTAGCGTACAGTAAAAATACTAAGAATGGCGAATATTCTATAATGATAAACTTGCAAATTAACCCTCTGCTAAACACCAAAACCGAACTTAACTCTTGTACTCACCTGGTAGTTGGATTTCAAGAATTTTCCGAATGCAAATTCATCGATGTTTGGTAAGCATTTGACATCCTCAAAGTAAGTGAGCAAGATGGGTCTGAACATCAAGATATGTTCTTTGTTTTCGTCTTCGTATGATTTCTGAAAAAAAAAACATACAATACAATACACTGCCATCCAGATATACATAAATCCAGACATACATCTAGTCCTTCCTTCCTTCTTACCTACCTACCTACCTACCTACCTACCTACCTATCTACTTACCTAACTACCTACCTACCTACCTACCTACCTACCTACCTACCTACCTACCTATATTTTGACCTTATTTGCCTTCAAATGCATTCCAATAAACGTCATCTCTGGCCAAATATAAGGCTGTTTTTATACAAATAAGGTTAAACGAGCGACTGTTTCAAGGATTATGACGAAGGTGGTTGTCTGCCTGTCTGTCTGTCTGTCTGACTGTCTGTCTGTGTGTCTGTCTGTGTTTGTGTGTCGCCATTAAGCGTGTCGCCATTGATATGTCTACATCAGGAACTGTCTATATATACCTTTGTTGTAGAGCAAATCTCAGTAAACATCGTTGATGGTACATCAAGAGTCGCAAGCACTTCCTCAGACGGATTGACGTCAAGCACGTATTGTGGACATCGTATCATTTTAACCCAAAGTGCAGACATTAAACTGTTAAAATAAGAATATGAGAAGTTCGTGAGCACAAGACAAAATCTATGTTGCACATAAAATAAGGTTATTAATATACTACACGTACGTTTATGTAATATCACCGAAAAATTCATTAACATTTCTTTTAAACACCCATTACAGGTAGCAGCGGTATTTTACCGTGTAGAGCAATGGATTGCCACGCTTAATTAATTTATCCTGGAATCTAATGTCAACTGTCGAAGATATCAGATAAACCATGTATAGAATCTAGAGTGCATGACCGAATGTAGTCTAATGAAATATAAATTTGCGTTTTCACACGTATCTGCAAACATTTTTCCTATTCTACGATAGTCTGAGGTTCTTCACCTTCCCAATCAAGAGATAGATATCGTACTTGTGTGTAGAGCTCTGATACACGAAAATTCTAAATTTTGAAGACATCATTTCAGCATAGATCCTCGTAAAACGACTCTACACGCACATCATCATCTTTATTAATGACCACCTACGCATTTATTGTGCCTGTGTTGAAGATTTTCTTCATTAAAAGATGATTTTCAAACTTCCAATTTTTTTCTTCATACCGAAAAGCAAAATGATCTCCCTATGTACCTGTCTGTTTTCCATGTAAAAACCTCCTTCGGATCACCTCTGCCATAACCTTCGGCCAGGGTATCCAAATAATCAAACATATATTTAATGGGTGGAGGGAACAGGTAATGTTGTTGTCGTTCCATCGTCAGTAACTCCGTGAAGAGACGATTAAGATTATCTTTGACTTCACCATGTGCACGGAAAAAAATGTATTATATTTAAAATATTGAGAAAGCAATTAGATAGCCGCCTACTTCAATAAAAGCATGCAGTTGACTCATTTTCGAACACCAAACAGTAAAATCGCTGATCAAATGATTGAAGATTAACGTTTCTGCATAATTTACAAAATTGAACTGATACAATTACTTATCATTTAGATGATGCACAACGTCCAAGTCTACAACTTTAGCGTTCTGATCGATTTCATGCTGTATCGACGTAACCAGCCTAAGAAGGTGCTTCCCGATCACGAACTGAAATCATACATCATAAATTTTTATGAACTTCCCAGAGGAAAGACATAACCGACAAACGATGTATTAATATATCAAATAAGACAGACATTACAATATCTGAAAGTTTTAATTCATGAGGTAATAAAATGCTTCTCCTTTATTATTGATTTATATTTAGTGAAATACAGCTGCATACCCATTTATTTCACTCGTAATATTTATAAATGACACTAACATTCCTGAGACTGGCGAACTATGTGTGTTCACAATAATTAGCATATATAACTTGGCAAATGATGTGAATTTTATATTGTTACAATTTGAGCATCAGTTATCGAGTGTCAGAGTCACATAGAATATTGATTTAAGTTAACTAAGATACTCAGTGGGTAGTTTATAAAAACACACACACAGGAAGATTATTCGAGAAAGCTATATACACACCTTTACAAATGTGTAAAGTGTCAGGGAAAACCAGTTGAAGACCAATTTCTCCGTGATCATATTGTTTCTACGGAGAGAATGGAGAGAAATTCGGTTGTTAGTGTCTGTGTAGTTCGTTCACAATTAATTAATGGGGAACAGTCAACACTTAGTCTACTCTATGGTTTATACAACAACATGTAATCATACAGTTTATAGTTCACATTGACCTCCATTTCAATCGAGAATAATCGGGTGAAATCATAAACCTTTCAATTTTTACCTTTCCAAAAGTGTAGCGTGTCTTCTTTCCCTTACTGTGTTCCTGACGGCTTCAGCAAGTAAAATCTTCAACATCCTGGAACATATCGATATTAAAAGTGTTTCAGCTATCTTGTATATGTCTATGGTTTCCGAACAAATGAACATATAGGCAAGACAAAATGAACAGTATTCATTTCTCCAGTTACACTGAACGATACAAATTAATGTTATTGTTTTGCCTTGATGGCGATGTACTCACTCTGTGAAATGCATAAGATGATCTTCCCCATGAAGTACAACGGTCAGAAAGGAAGCGATCAGTGACCTGGAAAGTAAAACAATATTGTACCAGAAGATGTGGTGATACATGAGGAAATAAATCGCATTGTTAAGGTCACTTGTTATGCATTAGGTCATCTAAATGTTGCAGAAGTCAAGACGCAAGAGGAATTGCTTGTAATTACCAAACTCATCAATTGTAGGTAGCAATAAACCCATATGGTAATCGGGACTGAGGTCCTAGCGTGTGCTGCACATTAACCGATGACCATGGGTCATACCTATGGTAAAAGGTTATTTCATTATCCAAAGATTAGAATCAGTGTTTTTTTCTTCTTCTACCTTGTACTTGATAAGCATGCACGAGCTTATAATCATGTCAAACAAAAAAACCTGGAGGAGTGCAAAATTGGATTTTAATTTAATTTCAGTCATCTTTCCACATTTATTGATCTAAAATAATGAAGACATGGAGTAACCACTGTCACACAGCGGCCATACTACGAATCTAACGATAAATTATCATATATCTTCTCACCCGTCCTCAGGTGTAATATCATCCTGATCTTCCAAGGTACGAATGAACACAACACAGAACAACTTGTCTTTAAGCAAGGACCTAAAGTCTTCAAGACATTTGCTGCCGTCAGGTGTTTGCTGGATGATCAAGTAGCAAATATTTTTTATGTATTCAAATTATTTTAATTGATAAATTATGTAAAAGATAATATTTGATTTATTAACTTCCCGATGACCTATCATTAAAAGGTGCCGCCAGTATCAAATAAAGTTTATCGTTTATCATCGTCTTACCATTATTGAAATATTTCTCAATCGTTGTATTTTCAGTCAGAGACTCTAATTTGGGGTTAATAGCATATTTCAAATAAAATGATGTAGCTGAGAGTTTCGTTCAGCACAATTTTGAAATGTTACCTCTTTTGTATTAAAGGTAACTTCAATAAATCTTGTTTCAGTGGTGTTTAAATGAATACTTAAGTGATCACTCCACTAGTATTCAGTTTGAAAATCAGTAGTCTCGCATTTAAATTTCACGGCACTATGTACATGTATATGTTTGATCACAGACAAATAGTATGGACAGACTGGAAACGCTGCATGCCTTTTGTTCCATGGTCGTCTCGGTAGACTATTGGCTTTTCATATTAAAATGAGCTTCAAAGGTGTTAAACTTTTTGGAGGCTTTGTTTGTGGTTGATAATTACACGAGATTATGCGAAAAATACGACGAGATGGCATCGTACTACGTAGCAACCATAGTTACTTTGTGAGCTCTCAGGCCAGAAACACTGCTTCACGCCAATCAAAACATAACACGCCAGCAGTTTCATAAACATATCCTTCCTTGACGCACGTGTAAAAGACGGTATGACTGACCGTAAACCATTGAGTAAAACCAGACAGTATCGATAAAAGACTTTCAAATTTGGTTCAAACACACTCATTATATATTCATAAAAATATGAGAGGAATTTTTAAAACGGTAAAACTCACTTTCCTGAAGCTCAAAACACTCCCGTTTTCGCCAGCACGTCAATTCCGCTCAGCACCACACGACAACAACAACACAAACTTTGCCGAACATACTTTCGCTTAACAATTGGCGAAAGTCCGAAAATGACCGAAGGATGCATGGTCGGCACTCTTCGGAAAAGAGAGGCGAGAGCAACCTGAGGCGAGGCGAACATGGATGGGTTACGTAACCGCTTCACGCCTTAAACAATACCCGTTGCGAATCTGTCTATGTTTGTCTCTGGTTTGATTGAGCAAGTGCAATTGTTTTACACGTGCATTTGGCGGCTTTTGAAAGCAAACAGTACGTAAACGTTTTCATTTGGTTGCACCAGGAAAGATGGTTATAAAGGGTCATTACCCCTTACAATGTGAGAAACATAACGAACCTGTATTTTAGTATTTAAAACTCTGTTGTAGTTCTTTCCTCCAAACAACATATTGGCACCGTAATCACCGTAAGACAGCATTTGAAAGCGTTTGTCTGAAAGAGTGAATATGAAAAGCGAAGTAATGAGTTTCAGCTCCCTATGAATTTTAAGTTTACACCATCCTTTCAGAACTAGAGACGACGTTATGCAGACTTACCACTCCTCCTTTGTTTCATTTCCATTGTTTTTAGAACACCCTTCGCAAGATCCTCTCGCCTGTCCAGGTATTTAATTCTATTTCTGAATATGACACCTACACCGATGGTAGCAACAATACCCAGAAACAGAACAATTATAGAGACTACAACGATGGCAGTATACGTTTGTGAATGCCCTGTATCTGCCTTCTGGTATTTTAAGTAACCGATGTAGAACGACAGGTATCCAACTTCCACCTGGAACAGAGTAAACACGGAAATCATTGTTTACTGGCTGTAATAAGTTGAAAATGAAAGTATCAACGATAAATATGGCAGTTACAAATTTTTAAAGAGCATTTTCACGAAGCATTGAGAAATATAAAATGTGAGCACGATACAAAATGCCTTCACCCTAATGTTATATAAAATGTGTTTCATGGTTTTGGTGTAACTACATCTAGGGTCCAAATCTCTTTTTTTTCAAATAGTGAGAGACGAAACCCTAGCTTTACAATCTCTTCTTAGTTTTGCTTTTATATTTTGCGCATTTGAGCCATCATAAAGTCTCTTCATGTGCTATACAACTATCAGATGTTCACTTACTCTTACTTCAGGATAGCCATTTCTCGTCGGACTTCCCGTTCTATTGACCGCTGCAGGTTCTTCCTCTGGCGGAACACAATTTAGCTGGACGTCGGACAAACTTTCAACTATGCACTCATCTTGTCCAACGGTGACATAGACATCTTCTGAAGTACAGGCTAGATCTAAATCACTTCCCTACGGAATAATTTAATAGAATGTTTCTTGCGCAGAACTAACAAAAGCTGATGTGTAAAGCTCTTAGTGTGCTTGAAAATAAGAAAACAAAATTGAACTTTGCTGGATGTGTAGACTGTCTACAGTCATTTGTACATTTTGATAGTTGGTATAGTCTCTCGCATATATATATATATATATATATATATATATATATATATATATATATATATA
>LD351090.1:70168-95883 GCA_001465055.1 Ptychodera flava
ATTTGTTTGAAATAAGATGGTCATTTAACTGCATAAGAATAATTCGTTCTATGATTTTCGAAAGGAAGGGCAAATTTGAGACGGGACGATAATTCTTTAAATCATCTTGGTCAAGAGATGGTTTCTTAAGCAAGGGCTTTACAAGAGCAGTTTTATAGACGTCTGGAAAAATACATTATTTACGGCGCTTTTCATGTAAATATATGTATATCATTTTGTTTGATCACATTTCACCGTGAGATGAGACACACTACGAAGAATTTACCCTCTGTGAAAAAAGAAGCATTTTCACATTGCTCTTGATTTTAAATCCATTGAATACATTAATGTCATTTTGTGAAATGTTGTTGTCAAACCTTATAGTACACATTCAGAGTTTTGATGTGAATTTCCCTTTCAACTTTCGCCGGTATCAACATCTCGCTATCTTGTCTATCTAGCTGAGGGCAGAAAGACTGTCCTTTAATGTCGCTATGGTTAAAGCGATTCTGAAAGAAAAAATACAAACATCGATGATTTATCAAAAAATTACGTGAATATTTTTAATGCATTGAATTCCATGATTGATGACACTATGCGATGCTAATCATAGTTCTTTAAAAAAACATTACAGTCTTTCAAAATGTCTATTCCCGTTACTTCAGGACATTACTATTAATGCGACCAGAAAACGTCCCTACAAGAACTTTCTATAAACTTTATCACAGTGAAATGTGAAGGAGAGCACTGCTGTAATGTCACGGTATATTGACTCTCCTCGGTGCGCCCTCAATGTCTTAATATGCATACGTTTAGAAACAAATACATTTTTACCGATGACTCCAGCTTCACTGCACCCCTTCCCTCGAAAGCACACGATAATATTACCAAGTGTAAAACAGCTTTCGGGGAAACTTGTTTATTCTTTGATGTTTTCCTTTCTTTAGTAGTTTAATTGGTTTGATGACCAATCACTAACCTTGAAAGTGTTTTTATTTATATATTAATAGTTAGTGAACCTACATTCGTTCCAATCACAATAGATGTTTGGTCATCCTCAGGACAACTCTCTTGGTAATGAGTACATCTGTTTTCATAGACGCACCAATTACAGGCCCAATCGCTCTTCACACAATCAGAACACCTACATTCATGTGGAAAAGGCACCAGAAAAGTATGATACAAGCTGTTTCATGAACAACTATATGAATAACTCAATAAATAAATAACATATTTTTCATTATGCAAATGTAAAATTGAAGATTTAACTTTCATTGAATTGAATTCCACCGAAAAATTTAAGCTCACCAAATACTTTGAAATTGTGGTGTATTGTTTATCAATCAGCTACATCAAGGCTTAGAATTGAAATACACAAAAATACAAACAATACAAGAACAAAAAATATCAAACAATTAACTTACAAGGGTATGAATAGAATAGGAGTTTCGTCAATGACGGGTCACATTCTATAAGTTAGTTCTGTATATACAATAGTTTAACAAACTTACGAACTGTGTGATGAGCAGTTATAAAAGTAAAAGTCACTTTGCACAAACTTTGTGTCCGTCTCCGTGCTTTCCACGTACAAGGGGACCTTTACATGATCTGAAAAAGATCGTTTGAAAACGATGGGTGCTGGCTTTCTTTAAATTGGTTGACAATGTACATTTAATGGTGACCGGTGAATAATATGAACTAATAGGAATTGAACTGCGCTGTATGATGTTGTTGTCTATTTGGAAGATATCTTGTCATTTGCAGTACATAAATCAGTATATTCGTTTGATAGCTCTCGTTTTCAAATTTCTCATGATATGAGTACACGCATCTTAAATACAATCAATTTAGATGCCATACTTGGTAAGATAATTAACGCCTGTTTCATGGCCTAAGGGTGGGCGAAGTTGGAATCGGGTGGAAAGAATAATAAAATTTACCTGCACCCTCGGGGATATCTGGTCTTTGGTCGATATGTGGTGTATCACATGTTAATTCCGAACCATATTTCTCTGCAACAGTCATAAAACTATCACCAAATACGCATTTGTACTGATAATGGTTGAATAGGCTCGGCAGTTCCACGACAGTCAAAGTGATCTTTGAAAAGAATATCGCATGGATAATTTGCCCTTTTAAAAAATCAGTCAAAAGATTTACGTGTTGCTGCAGAGTAAAAGTCATGCGAAGCATTTTAACATATGGCGTTATAACTATATCGAGTTAAATGGAATTTATCTTTCCAAGGTGTTTAGAGTATGGCATTTTCAAGTTGCCATAAGTCAATAAAGCCATAAGTCAAAGTGGATTTAAATTTCCTTTGTGAAGATAGCAACATTTCGAATATTTATGTAATGTCTTTCTAGGGAATCAAAAGCTTTGCAAAATCTAACAATAACATTAAAGATTAACCCAACAGCCTCGTTATTAAACACCACTGACATGCTTATGATATTTCCACAATAATTATTTACGCTTGTCACTTTGACACTCGAAACACGCTGCATTCAAATTATGTCAATATCAACAATCGTGCGATACTGTCGCACATTATTGTAAAACTTCCCCTTCCGCAGTTTCATACATTAAAATTTACACTTGGCCTAAACACAAAAAATTTGCAAAACTACAGTAACATATTAGGAAAGCACCAAGTATAGAGGAAAAGTGTCATACCTTTAGACTAACCGTTATTGGGATGCTGTTTTCTGGATCAATGTTAGAAATGTTTACGCAGGAGGAATTTGAAAACACGTCGAGCCATCTTGATGTTTTATTTGAACGCGGGCAGTCTGAATACATTGAACACCTACGAAAGAACAGTCGTGAAAGGGAGACGATTTTGCAAACTATGGGTAATGTTTTCTATTTTGATAGTTGAAATATTAAAATTCGTATGTCTTAAACTCGGTTTTCTCTTCTTTCATATAGAATTATCTGGCTGATATGATCATTTTGGCAGATAATGCTCATGGACAACTATCTGGAGAAGTAAGGCTACTTTATTATAAGTTGTCGCGTATCCTTTGCCGCTAAACACAGTGTGGATTCTCGTAAATTGAGAAGTCTGGCATAATCTCACCTTTAAGAAAAGTTTTTAGTTGAAACCAAATGTATAATTTTTGCTCAATTAAAAATGCAATGCGAAATTTGAGCCGATTCAAAAGCAATTTTTTTCTGCGTACTAGTAGGACAATGCGACCGTATATGTAACAGCAAGCAGTGTTATGTGATTAGTGAATTTGTAAAAGCTGTGCAACATAACTATGTTTAACTGCTGAATGATTAGTGAACTCGCAAATAATCTAACAGTAGATTGTCCTTGCTTTATTTGTTTACCTTCTTTCCAGCGTACACCATCCACAATATGGATCCAACGACTCAAAATATTCAGTGCAGCTTTCATATTGACTGCAACCTTCAACTCTCATCTTTAAAACCTAAATGTGAAATCGAATGTGTTTTAATAATTTGTTAGAGTAAGACCTGGAAAATAAATCCTAATAATTCAATATGATAAGGCATTCAATAAAACTATTATACGTCAGTTCTTCTTGGGCGCACCACTTTCTGTGTTCAAATCAATGATTTCAACACCACAAACTATATTATTATGATACTTTTGGATTTTAAAGGAAAGTCTTGGTAAACTCGTGTATGTCTTGGGCGACTTTTCATATTGCTATAACAGAAATGAAAGTTGTCGGTTTATGCAAGCCGTTATGCAATATTCAGAATGGTTCATTTTCATAATAGTCACCGCTTGAAGACTAGGCTGAGTATATCACTAGTTTTGGAACGATATCGGAAAATTGCCAAGCGTGAGCAAATTGCTCTTGCTGCTTCTCTCAGTTAAATAAACATCAATGGAACGGAAAGAAATATCTCGGGCAGGCAAGTAGCCCAGAGCATGTACCACTGACACTTGTGCTCATCAGCACTCACAAAATAATATCATTTCAATTCTTGTCCTTGATAAGCTGTGTTCCATTAAGCCTCGTGAAAACGTTCTTTTTTTTACATTCCGTTGTGAAAAAGGTTTAAGAACATTTTGTCATCTGAAGTTGCTCGCTGTCTCTAATCTCTCCTAAAATTCTCACCTCTTTGGCTGTTGGCATATAAACGTGTCTATGAGTTGGATCAAACTCCATGTCGGACAAAATGCTAGCACCACCCACAGCAACGGATAGTTCTTCATAGATATTTGATTGAGTACTTGATGTAATATGTACCTGAAAAATAGCGTTGATCGCGATTTCAGGGTTTTTACTAAATATAGCTGCTCGCGCGCGACTTTCAGACAACACTGCCTAAAATTCGGACAAACTTTGTTACGCGCGGCTGTTGTTGCAGCTTGCAGTCTGACCCATAAAATACCACGAACCAGTGTGACTTTTTTCGACGCCTATACGAAACATGCAGACAAATATTTATTTGTGCATATTAATGAGAGGAAAACATGACGTCATTTGTAATCAGCGCTATTCAAACTTCCCATTTTCAATCAAGTAAAGATAACACTTTAGGCGAGAAATTTCATGTAGATATGGAATCTAGCATTTGCGATGCTCATGAATAATACTCCGAAATCTGATCGTAAATGATGATCTCATGCCGGAAAAATTACCCTACAGTATCATCTACAAGGGGTGTGATGACTTGACTGTGCAAAGATTGTATATAGTGCAAAGTTGAGTCATAGGTGTATAAACGTCATACATCTTAAAACTTGCCCAAAGACTGAGAAAACAAAACATCGTCACGATAGGTTGCATTCTACAATTACGTTTATTTCAGTCTATCTGGCACATAGCGATGCGGGAGTCTGGAAGTAATCATGCTCTGACAGGGAGTCCGTTGCACTGGACTTGCCAGGTATCCAACTCACCATCCTACGGTAGGGGGTCCTTTATCCTAACCAACAATGGAATCTCCTTTTTTGAGGGATTATGTTCCCTATAATTATATGTTTTTGAAATTTGTAGTGTTTTCCCTGTTGAATTGAAAATGAGAATGGATTCATTTTAAATGTTTCATTCAAATGCAAATGAAACACGTCCATTGTTTCAAACCCGTCGCTTACCTTCATCAAGCGTCCATCGTTTGTCCCAAGGAATGCAACTGTATGTCTTTCAATGATTGTAACTGCTATTGATGTCACAAACGCGTCATTGTGTCCTACCACGGCATCAGATGACACAGGTGAATCGTGATGTGCATATTTATATAAACCATTTGCGTAGCAATCAAGATCTTCAAAATACTGAAAGAAGTAGAACTCGCAATATTAGCTGTAAGCGCGTATCAGCTGAAATGCTATACTGTTAACGTTGATTCGACATCCTTGCACTACTCGCTGTTTGAATGTGCAATACTAGAGTAACACGAATTCATAAAGACAATTGAAAGAGATATAAATCAGAGCTTTTTAGGCCAGTGGTAATCCCAATTTAATATTGAACAACAAAATTAGCAATATTCGTCTTGCAATCCCGTAACAAATGATAGAGTGCCAGTGTTTCCTCTGCATGTTCATTGAAAGGGGCACTTTCTGCCCCATTCATTAAAATTAGGGGGCAGACTTGACATTTTCGGGGGCTGTCACTCTTGATGTTGATTTTGCCATCCAAGGAAGGGCTTAATCAGTCGATATCATTACTATCGTCGCCCAGTTAGTTGCGTCTACGTCGTATGCAGCACCCCTACTGCTATTGATATAATGATGTTTGTCAGCTTGTGATGTGCACGGCTGCTTTCCATCTTCTGTCGATTTGTCACCCTCAAGTTTCCTCGACTCAAAATTTGATCACGTGTTTGTTACCTTGGACACGATTCGGACCGAATGTGGAGGTTTAAATCCATGAAAATATGCACCGATACCCACGTGCCGATCAACCGATTGTATTGCATTGCGATACGCGTGCCTACATAATGCTAAAGCTGGGATTTTCCCAAATTCCATCATTGTTACACACAGTTTGCTTCACTATGCGCTTGGGTCACCCTCGTATATCAGTATATCTGGACGTGTTTGCTTGCTTTGTTTTGTGCGCGATTTGCGCACTGTCAGTAACCTTTTCAGGGCAGACGATGGCTCGAAATGCGCAATCGCGCAGTCGAGAGAAAACCCTAAAGTGCACTCATCATTCTTACCATTTTATTTCACTTCATCAAAATACATTTGTTTGTATGAATTGTTCTCTGTTTCCTAAAAATACATATACTTTAGGCTAAAACATTGCACTTATCAATTCATCTCAAATGTCAGTTTCACTTCATTTATTCGTAAAACTTACCTGACAAGAGGTGTGACAAGCTCCGTCGAGATAACGGACAGTGTAAAGATCAGATTTCCAGAGGAGTTATGCTTTAGGCTAAAATATGCACTTATCAATCCATCTTAATTGTTAGTTTCTGTTTATATATCCCTAAAACTTACCCGATAAATATAGGCACACGTTCCGTCGAGATAACGGACAGTGTAAGATCCTTCGTCATTTTCCACACATTTTTGTACGGCCTCTGAGAATGCTGTTGAGATGTCTTCCATTTTATACATGCAAATCACAGATGAGGACTCCTCATTCGTATATACCGTGAACAGAATCTCGTCTTCATCATCGAGTGATAGTTCATTGATTAAATCCGATCCCGGTCTTGAAAGATAAGCAGCTTGTATGACATATCCGTCATTGTTGGTGCATTTTACTCTTATTTCAGTGAACGATTCGTAATAGAACGAACTTCTATTGTGACAAACTCGAGCTATTTTCGACACGCGATAAGGATTTGACGGGTCTACTTGCTGTGTATTGACGAAGTAAGTAAAATGTTCATGCGGAAATGTGAACAAATATTTGATTCTAAAGTCATGATGAACTGTATCATGTGAAATATGTATTTCCGTTAGATTATGGAACGATCTGAATAAATTTGAACTATCAAGTTGCCTCCCACTGACAAGAGGTCGACCAATACCAAGTCCCGTACTGGTTGTTCCGACGTAAAGCATCTGTTCATCATCATAGCCAGGTGCCACTATGCCTTCAGTGGAATCGTCGGCAGTTTGTGCTGCAACATATGCATCTGAGGATTTTACGAACGATAGGTCTTCTGCACGACGAAGTTCACAAACACCTAGGTAACTTCCACACACCACTAAATTTTCGGCAACGAAATTAATGGCAAGAATCTTGTTATGGTTATCGCTTACACCATCAATTGGCCCTGTTGATTGGTTGTAGAGCAGCTTCAAGTCACCGTTCAGTTTGTAGACACTGTTCACACCGCCGACGTAAACATCGCCATTAATATGAATAGCCATATGCTCAAATCCCTTCGAATGGGCATCTGTGAAGTTGCCAACCTTGTACTGGTCAAAACAGTGAATTGCGCAGACAACCATTAATAGCACAATCAGTGTCGTAGATAGCCTCATGATGGACTACTTATTAGTCTGAGAAGTCAATGGAGAATAGTTGTAATAGGATAAGTGTTTTCACATGTACGCGCTGTAACAGTTTTTGTGTTGCCATATTATCCCAATAGCTAATTTTAATTTAGCCTCCTTGATGTACCTAAAGGCTTACAAGCTTTCACTGTTTATGGAGCTCGTTCGATTTTGCGTTCGAACACGACCAACAACAATCATGATAGACAATTACACCGAGCACGCTCCATGACAGTGATTAACGTGATTACAATGAGAGAGTCACTTAGAGAACATCTCCCGGTCAAGGAGTACCTTTATCTGCACAAGCACTCTGGCGCCTCTGTACATTTATTCACAAATTGCATTTAATTCAGAGAACAAGAAGGATAAGAACAAAAAGTTTAATAACTATTCACATCAAAATTGAACGGGCGTATATCAGTCAACGTCGATATATAATCGTATACATTTGAGGCTTTACACCCGATGAAAAAACAATACAGCGATTTGCGTGACACTTTTAGGCAATATAGGCATGAAAATGATATAAAAAAGGCAAAGTAATTGAAGGTTTTATTCCTATATCAAGGGGAGGCAATATCACTGTTGATGTCAAATCTCTCGAAATAAAAACGAAGCAAATTAACGCGTGGACTAGCATAACAAAATTTAGGAGATTGCCCCTTCTGTCGAGCAGCCAAGCGTACGACCGTTGGTGACCTTGAGGTAAGGTCACACAATTACCTTGAGTACAGATCTATCCTGCGAGGCCAAAAGTTTGGGGAAAGAGCAGAATTCCCGTGAATTAGAGTTAGGGTGGAATCCAAAGTCCAACCGAAGGAAGGACAACTGAGGTGAAACCCCTGTAATTAGAGAGAGACGGATAGTGTTGAATTGAGAAAGACCTCTGAAGCTTAGGCTTATATTCAAGACGTGTTCATACTTCTCTTTTTTGGATTCATAATCGCATATCGCTGTAGAGTAAAAACTATTTAATTTGATTGGGATTCAGTCTGGAATTTAAGTCGCGTAGGATGGATGTGTTGATCATTGTCGGAAACACTTTGAATTGGATCTTACCTTTGTCGGGCGAAATGTTAAAGAATACTATATAAAAGTAAATATATTTAGCGTAAATACATTACCTTTAAAAATACAAGCCCGTGAGACGCAGATCATACCAATCGCGAGAATTCTTTAAAACAATAACGCACTATGGTGGCTTTCAAAAGAGTAACGAAACAGGAAGCAGAAAATATGCTGCGCAAGAGTACAGATGTGATAATGTCGTACAGGTTTGTACCAGCAATCGCTGTTTATTTTTATATAATGCATCAGTCATAGTACATGCGTGTTGCTATTAACTAATTTGCTTTAGATAAGAAACTATATTTAATGATGCAGAACCACTGGTCCTCCGTAAAAGAGTAACGATTGCTTATCAGCTTTTCAATTATTATTCAACTCTCATTATTTGGCAAACTAAGGGCCTTCCGCGTTAATACGTATTACTCGGCCACCCGTTATGTACAATATTAACAGTATTAAGGAATGTTGCGAGTGTAAACTACATAGCCAGGAGTATTGATAGGCTGATTGGAATTGTTATCTTTTGGGATTTTGATGAAATTGGGAAGGGACTCTAGATTATTGACATTTCAACTTTGCAGATTCGGTGCAGCCATATAAAAGGAATCCGTGACATACTGCGGCCAATCTCAGTCTGTTCACTACAGCAATATTTCAATTATTATAACGAACTTGAAAATAGATTTTTTGTCAATTTTTGTGGTAAGCTAACATCTGTCGCATATATACCCGTATTTCTAATTCCTATTTCCAATATCAATTTATCAGTTCGAACTAAGCATAATAGCGCTTCTGCGTGCAGAAAGCGGCCAAGCGCCCTGCCCAGTTTATTTATCAGGCTGACGTAAATTGAAAATAGAAAATGCTGGCTATTTCCTATGTTCAATGTGGTGCAGACATGTGCAACGACATGTACCGCCGCCATCCCAGACAAAAGGGAGGCAAAGGGAGTCCGACGTAGTTAATAATGATTACATTGTAACAAAAATGTATCAAAAAATTGTCCCGCGAATTTAACAGACTTTAACAGACTTTGACGTCAAGATACAGTAACCTTTGTTGAAATTGGCACATGCTGGCGTAACTACCTTTAAACAAGAGAAGGCAGATAAAAAATGTCATCCCCTATTCTAGCCCTGCGTACGGTGCTGTGTCTTCAATGCTATGGCCTCCCACCACAGCCCTGCTGACTGCCATAGACAAAACCGGTGACATGCAGTCCTAATTTGGACAGCGCACGAAAAACTACTTTTTCTAGCTGCTTTCGGCCGAAATCAACCCGATTCCTATCTATGCCTACCCGAATAACTCAACCGCTTACATACTGCAAAAAATGTTCTCGTGACGTCCCAAACCGTTAGTTAGACAAGGGCCCAGTGGCTGGCCCTATCTTGTATGACCGTACATGTATCTAATGGAGAGAAAAGAAAAGGCACAAGGGACTGTCGACAGTCTAAGTTTGTTTTCCCGTCTCAACCGGGTGGGACTTTGATCGTTTATTGTATCAAGAAGAAAACAGCTCTCCCAGGCATCCGTTCGGTTTGATAAATTTATTGACCTGTACATAGCGAACGATTTTTGCGTGTGAGAGGCTCTTAAAATCCCGGTACGTGGTGTTGGCACTCATAAGAAAAGCTGGGTATCATGCCTGTTCTACAAAATTTCAAAACATCCCTTGGTTTTATTTGGGATTTTAAACAAAAAAGACACCCTTCCTTATTGTGAGATCTATAGGAGATACATGAACCAAAAACCTACATAATTCATTAAATCTGCTTGGAGTGGTAAGATAATTACAAACACAGTACTGACCACTATTACAGTATGGAGCAACAAGACAACGTTTGGGGAAAAAGAACACATGATGACATTTTTATTCAATTAATCACATTTTCGGCTCAGCGCTGACACGGCTGTGCGTCTAAGACAATTATTTACCAGATTTCAAAGTGGTATGCTAATCCTCTCATGGATAAACGTTTGCAAAAAGTACCCCCTTTTCGTGTTTTCATGGGCCTAGATGATGAACTAAAAACTCGCGCTTGTCCAGGATTTTGGGAACACTCTTGGGTATCAATTTTCCAGGAGAGTACCACCATCGGGTTTATAACCCCTTTGTCAAGTGAAAATCTGGCACGTAATCATACGAATCCATTTACGGGCTGATGATTCGATGAATGTAACTTACAGTGTAACGATTACGGTGCGACGCACCGTCTTTGATGTCAGTGTTGGCAACGCAGCATGGCACTGCGCATGTCTGCACAAAATTGAAATTAGGAAATAGACTGTATTTCTTATTTTCACTTTACGTCAAGCTGATGAATAAAGAAGATATCGCGTTGGCCACACTCTGCTATCCGCAATTACCATTATGCTTAAAATTGAAAATATGAAATATGAAATAGAAATATGGGTATATTTCAGTATTCAGTAGATTTTAGCGTACAAGAAAAATCAACAAAAATATATTTTCAAATTCCTTTATTGAAATCCCGTTGCGGTAAACAGGTCGGCCGCAATTTGTCACGGATTAAAAGTGCGATACAATGAATTAAAAGGATGATGAGATGCCATCAAAAGCGGGGCTCGCAACTGAGGGGCCCTTTGAAGCCAGTGTAACGAACGCGATTCTTGGTGTCTGGGGGATTGGTGAGTGGTGTAGCTCTATATCGAGAATAAGTATTCACAAATTCGCATTGCCACCATATGTTAGTTTCGCAATTGAAATAATGCAAAAGCATGATTCAATCGTCGCTCTGATTGTGTTTGGAAATGGTTTTAGTTCAAAAACTCGTCAGCGGTTGACCACCCAACAACGCATTTCAACCTCCTATCATACCTCGGGCAAGTTCGGATAATAATACTGATAATACTTCCAAATATACAAATGTTCGTGTAAGAGTGAGAGGGCTCTAAACAATGGTGGGTTGACGAGGGGGTTGTTTCAGCTCCGTGGCGGCCGTACTGCAAAACTGGAACGATGCAATTATATGATGAACTCTTGTCGAAAGTTGTGCAATGTCTTCTCTGTCTATGCAGCACACAAATCCATCTTTTCCACTACAAATAATACTAGACTGCAGATTGCGCTATTCATTTGTGTTGTTTTTCATTGAAAAAGTCTCTATAGATGCACTGATTCTGAAAGCGATTCTTAATACATTTTCAACATGTTCAGTTCATTTATTTGTCATGTTATTTCATACAACGACGATTGCGACAACATAATACAGAAACGAGAAGCGGAAGGATACTTACTAAATTCTTCCAATATCATACATAAAAACCCGCAAACTCGACGCGCCATCTTCGCTCTTTGGAGCATAGTGGAGCAAAAATAAACAATGGATGATGAGAACATAAAGAAACAACAATATTGAATTTGACATTAGGTCAAAAACAAAGATATTTGTAAGGTTCGCCTTGCGAGTGTTGACAAAGTCCGAAACCAACAAAGTACGTTTATTTCGTCGGGGTATGACAATACAGTTTTAACGAAAGAGTACAAGACACTGAGTCATAATAACATATCAGAGATTTAATTGTATTGGCTTAAGACTGAAAAAAACAATATGTCAATGCCTGTTCACGACAAATTTAACACATATGAAAGCAACTGCGTTAACACAACATACCAGCAATATTATAACGGTAAACATAGATAAATTATGGCCAAATGGGTGGTCTGGAATTGAGTTGGAATAGAATGGAACTGATCTCCATCTTTCCTGGAGATACTGCGAGACAATTGCTTTTGTAGGTCTTTGAATGATCAAAGTGCGAGTTGTGCGAAAGTATGACATGTACCGTTCTGATGCGCACGTAACATGTTATTTTCAAATTTATAAGAACGACATTTAAAACAATGCGGCCGAGCACAACAAACGGGAATGTCCATACAAAATAACCCAGTATTAAACGTAACCTTTATTTCAAAAAAGACTATGGAATGATTCCAATGTATTGGTTTGTGAAACAAATTGAGCACTATAATAATCCTGAATGTTAATTTAATACGAAAATCGGAAAAAAGTGAAGTGCGAACGAATTTTCTACGTGTTCGTGCCACCTAATGTCAATCTTTTGTTTTTTCTTTCTGATAAATATTCTCTGTAGTATACATCTTGACATACACATATTAAACACCTATTGCCTGGTCATGAGGGCTATAGCGCTTGTCTATTACCCAGAGGGGCCTTGTGTTACCAGAAACGCATCGCTATTCCCCAAGGCCCGGCGTAGGCCGAGGGGTATAGCGATGTGTTTCTGGTAACAGACGGCCACGAGGGGTAATAGACGAACGCTATAGCCCGAAAAAGACCAGGCTATAGGTGTTTTATAACACACCACATGCTCATGTTGTATTGTTATATAGTTTTTAATGTGTTTTGATATTTTGCACCTTAACAATCCATTGTGACAAATTTACTGGGCGATGTTTCCACAGCGGTTTCAGTTGTACGTGGTACCACTTTCTTTCAAAAATTATTCTAAGCATACCTAGCGACATCCCTAGTTGCACTTTAATCTTTTCCGTCGATGAGCTGTTCAAGTTCCTATGCTGTTGGAATGTCGAAAAATGTTGGAAAATCTGTTTTAGATAATGTGTCGTCAACTATCCCGGACGCACATCACGTTCTAGTCACCCGCCATTGTTGCAAAGCTGCAGACGACACTACAGTCACGTGACCGGGCACTTTTCCAAATTTGGTCAGAACTATTTCCCTAGGGAAATAGTTTTTCAAAAAATACCTCTGATGTCACTTTTGTCGATCCGGTGGGGACTAGACGTATCTATTTTCTCGTCACGTTACGCGAATCGCAACAAGGAATGAGCATGTGGCGTGTTATAAAAAGATATATAAACTTACTACTATTCGGATACATTCGAGTAAATTGATTAATTGTTTAATCTATCAATCATCCAAAACGCAACGGCGTTAATACCAGATGTGGTATTCTCTACACTGTTTTTTAAATAATGCAACGACGAGCAAAGCCTCTACAGGTAACAATGCGATACTTAAATCTCAAGCTCTTCACTCACTGACCGTGGGTGTTTATACCCTACCTACTTCGTCATTTAGAGTGATTTATGATGTCAAAATGGCTGAATCAATGATTAAAGAGATGACGTTGTGCTGCCAAATAAGGACTTGCGCATACCTAAATCGCGATATGGGCGTCAGTCGGTAAGTACAAGTTATCGGCACATTTACACTCTAACATTTTTTCCGTTGCAAACCAGAATGATTGAGACCAATAAGATGTCTTAATTAGTCCCCACGGACGAAGTCCGGGGGGACTTATAGATTGGGTCATGCCCGTGCGTGCGTGCGTGCGTGCGTGCGTGCGTGCGTGAGTGCGTGCGTCTGTTCACGCAGATATCTCAGATATGCCCTGGTCAATTTCTTTCAAACTTTGCACAAGGATAGTACCCTACCCATGCATGTCGATTTGTTTCACAATGTGATCAAATTTGGCCGTGTTAGAGGACTTTTTAGTTTACACCTCCATAGACTCCCATGTATAAGGCAGTTCTCCATAGACTCCCATGTATAGGGCAGTTCTCCATAGACTCCCATTTATAAGTCAGTTCTCCATAGACTCCCATGTATATGGCCAAGAAAAATAAAAATTTAGTTTCTCATCGTATTCATATTGCAAAAAGGATACAGTGACACAATTTTTAGTCCCCACGGATGAAGTACAGGGGGCTTATAGATTGGGTCATGTCTGTCCGTGAGTCCATCCGTGAGTCCATTTAGACTGGTTTCTTATGTCTGTTCTTTTACCCTCATTCATAGTATTAAAGGCTTTAGAAGCCGTCTTCAAGGTTACGTCATGGGTAGAGGACGTTCTAAAAGCAGTCTTGAGCGTCGTTTCTCAAGTAAAGAATTTAAGCGGAAAAACACTAAAGATTTTAAAAGCTGGTCAGAGTATGGTTGCCTCTACCGGTTATACTGCCATTCCGTATGTGTACCTAACCGACGCCGATGAATTTGAAGATGCAACTTATAAATCGGAGCCCATTGCATTAGTGTTTGACGGAAATGTCGACGTTGGGTCAGAGACAACAAAGTCGATCAGCGGAACTATAGGGCTCGGACCTGGACACTGTAGTGACATGTCAAAATACACACACACATATATGTGTGGTATACCAGAGGACAGACGAAACAAGTGAGTATACGTTGGATAATGATGCTTGCGAACCGTTTGACGGCTGCACCAATTCAGGTAAGGTTGACAGGACATTGTAAACGAATTAGAATCTCGTAATTCGAGAATTAGATGTCGTTAATCTCTATCCGTTTAGTCAAATTGACGACGCAGTGGACGAAGAATCAAATTGTTTGAGCCATATCATTTTTCTTGTTATAACTTAAATGATACAATACCTTATTGCCTTAACTGTAGACTTCGCTTTCACTCTTGGTCATGCACCTCCATACTTTGTTGGAGTTTTGCGTGTTTGCGACGTTTGATCTGATATAGAGATATTTGTGAATATGCTAGTAATTCCGAGCACGTGTAAAGTGTACCACTACCAGCTTTATCGTCGTCAGCATCATCTTCATCTTGAAAATCATGACTAATGAAAACAAATGGCATTATTGAAATTCTCTTCGAGAAGGGTAACACCTCCGATTTAAGTCACATCTGAACTAACTGTTATATCACCGTTTCCCACAACTTCCGATTATTCATAATATCAAACTTAAACATTTAATACTAAGTAAAATACGATGACTGGGTAGTATAATTTTACTCTGAACACAAACCAACGAATATTTTTGGATAGTAAGCCTCTTCTATATTGCTTTTCTCCAACTGTTAATTAAGGTGCGACTTCAGCTAAGATCGCTGGATGGTACGTGACGATTCCGTTGACGATGGCAGCCGTTGGATGGTTTGTCGAGTAACAATGCCTATAGGGTAGCAGTCAAGGAACATCTTCATATTTCCATTTCGCCTTCGTTAGTTAGCTCTTGAATTTATACTCTAGTATTGCAATTGTCTTTTGCTCGCGAACTTCTCTGTCGAATTTAAGAAAACCGCATGCAGTTACTCACAGTAATGCTCTTTCATTAGAACAAAGCTTTATTTCTTTCTTTTATGTTCCAACCGAATTGAGGAAAGCTTCGAACTAAGGGGACCGTCGTTTTTTACGGCCTAGGGATCGGAGGAATTTCATCGGAAACTGAAATTCCGTGTATTCTATCTGCTAACCATGTTGAATTTGAGAATCCCACTATCTATTACAGAAACTTTCAATGACCCCCACTTAGAAAGGTTAAATATCAATACATGCATTTGTAAAATTTGCAAAAATACAGCAAAAGTAAAGACCTTTCAAATCCTTGTCTACCCTACAAGATTATTACGGTTATCTCGCGACGGTTGAAAAAGGTAAAACAAACAAAATGAAATTCAAAGTCACAACAGAATATAGATTTAAAAGCTCACGCTATATCAAGTATTGTTCAATTTTGATGGGTATCATGACAGGGTTTTTACTAGGATATCTGACTGGGCAGAATTTGAAAGCTCAGGGGGAGAACACGCGAGAGGCTGAGGGGGAAGTGTTAGAGGGGTGAGCCCTCTCTTGAGTGGAAAATTTTGAGAAATTGATGTGTGCAATGATGCAGTCTGAGAGGTGTTTCAATTTATTTTGCACCAAAAATTGAGTGATCTCCCTTTTTTCTCTCCATATTTAGAGCAACCCCTTTGTAGCTTTCAATTATCTGAGTGACCCTCTCAGATTCCTACGACCCACAGGCCGATGATGCTCCCTAAGGTCATTCACTCATCTGATCCAGCTAATAGAGCGTGAATATAGAAAGCGGTATAGTCAGATTTGCCATCTTTAATGCAAATCTCGGCAGGATTACTCTTCCTGTACTCATAGTAATGTTTTTATTAGTACAATGCTTTATTTCTTTCATTTAATGTTCCAACTGAGGAGCGTCTCGAACTACGGTCACCCACTCGCCTTAACTCTGGAGTGGGGAAGTGAAACACACGAAGAGCTATAAGGAAAATTTTTGCAAAGCAAAAGATCTTTTGCTCTTACAGATGTAGAGAAAATTCATATCACTCGAACACCAATAATATTAATTTCTTCTGCAAGTCCCCTTGAACTAAAAAAAATGTACACATGTGTGAAAATACCTTTGTGCGAGATTTTGAAATTGTCATCGTCTTCGGGAAATGTAAACGAAAAGGACATTATAGGACATTTTCCAAAAATTATCGACAAAGAAACGTAAATCTCAGTTGGATTTAAAAGAATAAACTCTTTAAAATTAAGGTTTTACACGTTCTCTTTGATTTTCCAATAAAGCCATTCTGATGTATTTCTCATGTCTTGTTGAGTAATGCCATTGGTAGTTCAGCTTTTGAAATTAACGGACGTGAGTCGTGGTTTTTCACATACTTGCCAAATGTTGAACAAATGTCAAGAAGCTACAGACACGAACAAGTGTGTCTGTATGACCAAAATGTTGAAATTTACCAATGAAGAAGTTTTGTGCATTCACAATATTCAACCCCAACAAAAGATCAACACATGACCAAGGCAACTTGAATTTCACCCCCTCATTTCCGATTTTATCAACTTACATTATTTCAGTAGATGATATACCGGATGAATACAGAGAATAACAGGCAGGTCGGCTTGTCAGCACCTATCAATTTTCATATAGTTAAATTTTAAAAAATTCGTGTCTTTCGATGGAAAAGAAATTTGTTCCACAAACCGAATATATCATTTGATTCATTTCAGCCTACAAGCTGATACCTCCAATCTGCCCACAGAAAATTTTACACTACTGAAACTCTACTTCTAAAGGTCCACAATGACATTACTCTCTCCCTCGAGGCTGGGCAATATGTTATCCTTGTCTTGCTTGATTTTTCTACAGCGTTTGGCACCATCGACAACAATGTTCTGCTCTTACGCCTTGCTCATCTGGGTATTCAAGGTACTGCCCTCAAGTAGCTTTCATCATATCTCACCAATCAATACCAGTCCGTCGTAATCAATGGTCATTCTTCAAATTCAACTCCTCTTCAATTCGATGTTCCACAGGGATCAATTCTAGGACCGCTTTTATTCACTCTCTATACTACACCCCTTTGACAGATAATCAGAAATCACGCCTTAAATTTCACCAATATGCAGATGATAATCAACTGTATATGGCCTTCACAAAAATCAATACTCCAACAGCAATTTTCACAAATCGAAGACTGTCTGGTTGACATTAAAGATTGGAAGACATTAAACAAATTACAACCCAACGATGGTAACACAGAAATCCTCCTTATTCGTTCACGATATGATCACTCACTAACCACCATTGGTGACAGCATTCAAGTTTCGATCAAGTTCCATTCAACGAGCAGACATAGAGTGCAATATTGGATTCCTGTTTGACAGTAGCCACCATTTCAAGATATACATAATTCAGACCTGTCAGAGCATCTATCTACTTATCTGCCGTATTGGATTCATCAGGAAATATCTCTCTCAACTGACTCTCATGTATTCAACTCTTTCTGCCAAACTAGTCTACATCAATGCCCTACTCTACGATTTACCAGACTCATACATCGATCAGATTACTACAGAGAACACAAAACTCGGCGGCCCGTCTCATCACAAAAACAAAGGAAAGGCAGGAAAGGGGTCACATTCCACCAATCCTGAAGGAACTTCACTGGCTCCCCGTGTCTTACAGAATTTTGTTCAAACCCTACTTCTCACGTATAAACCGATGTAGGGACTCGCTCCTTCATACCAACTCATTGAAGTCAACACCCCTAGCAGATCTCTCAGATCGAGTCTACAAAAAACCACACTTAAAGTTCCACGAACTCAGCTAAAATGATACAGATCCTTTTCCTATTCTTCATCAATTCTATGGAACAAACTGCCAGCTCATATTCGATCAGCTCCCGACATTTGCACCTTCAGATCTATGCTTAAACTCATTTCTTCAAAAGGGCCTATCTGTGATCTAGAGTAAACCGCCAGTGAACATTGCTGATGGCTTCTAGGCGCTATATAAATTATGTAGCCTATCCTATCCTATCCTATCCTATTCTACCCTACCTGTCAATACGGTGTCTTCATATATAAGATACCTTGGAGGAGAGAAAGTGTTATCATTTTCAAAACGAAAGCACAAAGCAGGCCAAACCTCGAACCTACATTTACTATGTGCTCGAAGTGCGCCATAGGTGGCAAAACCTTGAGCTGCAAGCGTGACCTAGCAGTAGTGCTTCGTCGCTTGTGGCGTACTTCGAGTGCTGAGCAGAGAAGCAGATAACAGGGTCTGGCAGGCGAGACCAGCCACCTCTTGGCTCTTGCGCAAATATTTTGACATGCAGGTAATTCGTTAACAGCCATGTCGACCGTCTATAAAGTGGTCTATGGCTGCACATTGCTCCCTTTAAAAGACGGTACAGGATTCGTTACTGGTATATAGCACAACAGTATGTGCAATCGGCTATTGTTGTTGTCGGAATGACAATGGTGGATATGGAGTAACCGAGCAAGACTGATCACAGGCGCTCTGGTCATCGCTTAGTCTATGGTCTTAATGTAACGGTTTGAATACATTTATAATCAATAAACGTGGCCATAGACATATACAGGTCGGTTTAATATGGTAAATGAAAAAATGAAAGTCGCAAACACACCCAAGGTGTGGCGAGTATCCTTCTGTTCTGCGACTTGAGCGACGCTCCTCCGCTTTGCTCAGCTCGCTCACTTTACAGCATAGACCCTAAATACGGACAGTTGAGCAACGTCATGGGAACGAATTTAAGTAGCCAAACTACGTGTACATCAAATATAACGGAAAGAATAGAATTCTTCTCTCGGTTTTCAAGCGAAAGTAGGCACTTTGCAATTTTTGTAGCAGCCATGTGTTATTCAACACGTCAAGTGTTTGTTTTACATGTACTGTTGCATCTTCGTGTATATGCTGAAATTACTGTTTTGCGAGATCTGGACGCTGCCGTTTCATCTTATCTGTCACGGTAGATTTGCTGAAAATCTACCGCAGCGGAAAGGGACACCATATGAACATGTTATATTCGAATTTACAATTGAAATACACTTACAATGTCGCAGTAAGATATAAACGGAACCGCTTGAAGTTGGCAAGCTAACCTCAAGGGACTTTGTTTCACAACACGAAAAAGGTTCTTCGCCCACGAGCCATGACTACTACAGAGATAAATATGTTACTTTTCACAGTCTTTCGTGCGAAAAAATCCTCCTTCTGATCTCAGAGACTTCAACCAAACTCATTGTTTTGAAGAAGAAATATGATCATAAGGCACTGAACGTCTTTTCCTGGACCATGTCTTCAAATGAACAAAAGCTATAGCATAATTTGCCCTTCAGAGCAGCGAATATCAGAAATGTATCATTACACGACAATGTTTTACCAGTATGTTACGTTTATCTATGTTTGCTGTCCGTATCCTAGTTGCTCCGGCAACAGTCCGGTCCGTAGTTTACCCCGCTAGACATAAAGCTTATTAATTGCAATTTGAACTCCACCAGCTGGCATTCCGAACCAGCGACTTATTTTTGAACGTTAAAGTTGTCCATTAATGTATCCATTTACTTCGTTCACCTTGTAAAAACAATGCAAAACTTAGAATTTCGCAACATTGTTTTTTTTTAAGTCGAGGACTGTGACCAAAGGGCATGTGTTGCTGTCACTCACAGTTAAATTGTCGAAAGATAAACGTCGGCAAGTTTTCTTTTGACCATTCGACATTGATGCAAACCGACAAAAAAGACGTAAATTTGAGAGCTCTGTTATTACTACTAATTACAAATAGAATTAAAGCTGCAAGCAGCGTTGGCGGGGCCCAAGCGGTTGCCATGGTTGAAAGTACTTGCACTGATGATACTATGTGCACATTTTGAGCTTCCATGTGTCTTGTGTGTAGAGAAATTTTTAGACTAGTTGTTAACACATTTGAAAATACATTTAAAAGCTGACGCATCTCAATTCTCATTTAAAATGATTTTGAAAAGTATGCTTGACAGAGAGAGGCGAACAAGCATTTGAAGTACAATTGATGTATATCATCATAGCTCATTCTGTAAATTTACCATGTGTCCTATGTGTTGATATATCCTTGAACTAGTTGTTATACATGAAAATTTCGTGTCAAAGATCGTTTTCCCGATTTCCCATTTACATCACTTTGAAAAGTGTGTGTGTCATAGACAAACGGTAAATAGCATTACAATAAATTTCAACTGATTATGTGGTCACTTGTAAGCCATACAGACTGATGTGATGACAAGAAAAATAAAGTTTTTTTTTTCTCATCCTCGCGTGTGTCAATTCAGATCTGCTGTGTCCACCTAATGAGGAAATAAATGAAAAAAACTGCAAAAAATACATCACGATAGTGCATGTATAAAACAGAATCGTAAACTAAATAATTGACTGAAAAAAAAACTGCAAAAAATACATCACGATAGTGCATGTATAAAACAGAACCATAAACTAAATAATTGACACTAACATTCCATTCAGAACTGTACACGTATTTCACTGTTATGTTACTTTGTGAAAAATTTGCAAATGTTGCACTTAAAGTCAAACCGCTGAACTGTTGCTGTACAAAAATAATAAAGCAACGCTGCTGTTCATTTATCTCTGCGTGCATTCATATGTTGTTGTCATTTTTTCCTGCGTTGTTGATTGAAGAATAAATAAAGAAACCCGCATCACCACATAATTTTTGAAATATGTCTAGGATAACAAAGAAATGTTTTATTTTTTTGGCATACTAGTTGTTTTGATGACCTGTATACTATGAATTTCAAAATGTTGGGTAGAACAAAAAGGTGTTCTTCAAAACCTGAAGATTCCAAATAATAAACTGCAAAAGTTACTGGCAATAAGAAAGTATGGAGTTGTCACTCAGGAAATAAATGCTAAACATCGTTGTAAAAGTTGAAAATACTGTCTCTTTTATAAGATTACAATTTTTGCAATAAGCTTAAGAAGAGTGGGTAGCTGAACAAATCATAACAGCCTTGAGTACGAATCCTCCTTTTTAAGAGTCAAATAATACTAGTCCTGAGCACTGTTTCTGTTGAGTGAAATGCTCCCTTAGCTGTAACTTTAAAGGCTAGCTGTACTTGTCAAAAGTTAGGCGTATGCGATGCAGCTATATTTAATAGTTACAAACCTGTAATCGCTAGCAATGCAGTACTGTTCATATCGCGCTATAGACAACGGCACGAAACCTGCTTCAGCATACCAGTTTTTCAAACAAATTAGATATCCATTTTCATAGCAGTTCAAAAGTAAAAAACTCTCAGACTTGAGAAATGTGTGCATTTTAGACTTTCGACACATTTGCTTTACACTTTAATTTAGCGAGCTTTGGTAGCTCGATGAATTTAGCAAGCGATGCTCGGACAGCGCACAGCGTATCGATGACACTTGGGTCAGGGGTCATCACCAAAAACGTCAGAGCGTATTCACGGCGAGCTCGAATCATGCCAGGATCGCAGAAATCATGGATCATAAATCCAAATGTTCATGTCTATATTACGTAAAGAGAACCCTAAAATATAAAACACATAATGATTTGATATGGAGAAAGATCTTTTTGTTTCACTGACAGTCAAGTTAAATGCTCAAATATCGCGACAAGACTTGCGCATTGGCACAATATGAATGCGTAAGTACGTCGACTGTACTCGGCGGACGAGCGAGCGCCTTCTCTGAAAATCTGTTTACGATATCACGTCACAATACACTGAAAATTCTTGCGAATTCATCTTTAAGGAGGCCAATTCACACAAGTTCCTAACGTCAGTAAAGATATTTTCTTGTTGGCAGCAATACATCACCAATGTTTTCACCGTTCAGGAGTGCCTTACTCGCTCTACCTTGACAAAAAAGGCGTAAGCTTTTGACCATGCAAATTCCAGGCGACTTTCCTACTCTGATCATAATCTTTCTTTCCATTTCATAGCTCTACTTGCGCTTAGAACCTGTGTTAGGGGTGGTTTCTCCCCATATTGGTGGAGCTGCCTAAGTCAAAAAACGAAAGTTTACCGTTTTTGCTTAGTTTCACCGTCACTACAATCCTTCAGTGTTGACGACGACACTGTACTGCACAGTGCACGGAGTAATCTGTAGGCACATAATAGTTGTCCAACCCAAAACTTAGTAACATTTTAGTCAAATAGTCATGGTAAACATATGGGGTACTTTTGGTTTGTGAGCTATTTCGTTACGATGTTATTCATTACTGTATGTGTTACAAATACGATCTTCTGACGGGGATGAACAGAGATAAAGCATTACGTCTCAAGTTGAATGCAGGACAGCGCGTGGACAGACTAAGTGATGACATCATAGTGCAATTTTCGATTCGCAGGTTTGGCTTATTTTTGCCTAAATCTTCTCGGCAAACGCTACTTTTTTCTCGCATTTGCGATTTTGCGAGCAGGCAGCGGAAACACTGCCTGCGTCATTGCGAACAAAGGAAGGCCACAACGCACCTTATTTTCAAGCAGGCGATTTATGTTTGTTTTTCAGATTTCGTCCATTGAAAATCCTACCCGCACGCGAAAAGCAAACAAGAATTAATTGTATGGCGCCTAATGTAGAGTGTGTGGATAAAATACACAAGGAAAGTGCTAAATGAGTCATGGAGTTTATCGTTTGACAGAATCTAGTATCGTTTAGTATCGAAGTTAGAGTCAGTCCTTGGAAGTCGGATTTGTGAAAACCTGTAAGGTGGTGAAATCTACGATTATA
Source organism: Ptychodera flava (assembly GCA_001465055.1). NCBI lineage: Eukaryota > Metazoa > Hemichordata > Enteropneusta > Ptychoderidae > Ptychodera > Ptychodera flava. Next base: position 93,497 of record LD351090.1, read on the forward strand.
TATATATCGGATTTTTACCAGCGATTTGACAGAATCTAGTATTGTCTATAGAGTCAGTCCTCGGAAGTCGGGTTTGACAAGAACTGTGAGGTGGTGAAATCTCCGATATATATCGGATATTTACCCGCGATTTGATAAAATCTACTATCGTCTAGTATCGAAGCTAGAGTCAGTCCTTTGAAGTCGGGTTTGGCAAAACCTGTCATTTGGTGAAATCTCCGATATATACCGGATATTTACCCGCGATTTGACAGAATCTAGTTTCGTCCAGTATCGAAGTTAGAGTCAGTCCTTGGAAGTCGGGCTTGACCAGAACTGTAAGGTGGTGTAATCTCCAATATATATATCGGTTATTTACCCGCGATTTGACAGAATCTAGTATCGTCTTGTATCGATATTATAGTTCCCAAATTGCCGATAAACATCGAGTAAATATCGGCGATTTCACAGATCTGGCGTACCGAAGCACAGGGCCGGTCATTCTACTATCGTCTAGTATCAATATTACAGTCCCCAAATCCCTGATAAATATCATGTAAACTTCGGCGATTTCACAGACCGGGCGTGCAATGGCACAAAGCAATTACAGTGAAATACGATCAAGCTGCAGAACTTTATTAAACAAGGTGTTGTTTTAATCGATGTGTATCAGCAATTTTTACGACATTAACACACTGGGCTTGATGTGGTCTTGTTTACATCTTTAATAAGCTACATGCTCTCAGTTACGCAACACACCAGGGCCACTCCATGCATGTCTGATAGAGAAACATAAACAAATCACCACACTTTGCAATGTCATGTATCTGTCTTTTTTATTAGTTATGAACAAGTGAGCGTGCATTCAGACACCTATACATAACATTACCCGAATCGCTTCATTTATGATCCTTGACACTCACATATCAGCTGTGCGTAGACCCCAGTAATTGTGCCCTGGTGGGACCTTGTTCCGCTCTTATTCAGTCAATCACACCAGTCGGCCACCCCTTAAAGTTAGTGGCACACTGCTCTAAGTACTTCCGTGGCAGTATACTTGACAACGTCACCTGGCGTACAAAAGCTGGTCGCCAAAGTTGCCTTACACAAGGCGCCGAGATTAGGGTTCGTGTAGCTAGGGTTCGTGTGACTGCTAGCTGAATTTGACAGCGGGCATTGCAGTCTGTTGTGCCGTCTTTGGCTTTTCAGTGTACAATATATCACACATCACTAATCGATCTTTTGACTGACGAGGTATTAGACTGCAGCCTTATGAACATTGAGGCGACTTAAAAGATCCAAATGCTGTTCGCAAACTTTAAAGTGCTCGCACTAAGAAAGATATGAGTAAAATTTCAGTTGAATCTGTGTGTTTGTTTTTGAGAAGAAGATTTTTAATGATTAAACTGCCGATTTTTGCTATATCCAATACTGCGAACAAACCTACTGACTGACCCAAACGCCTTTTGGAAATTAAAAAGGACTACCACTAGGGATTATGAGTGTAAAATTTTAGTTCAATCTGTGTATTTGTTCTGGAAGAGAAGATTTTTAAAGATTAAATTGCGATTTCACAAAATCCAATATGGCGGCCAAACCACGTGACCGATCGAAATATTTTTGCAAACTTGAAAGAGATCACTGTAAGAATGACATGAGTAAAATTTCAGATTAATCAGTGTTTTGGTTCTGGAGAAGAAGATTTTTAAAGATTAAATTACGATTTTTCGCAAAATCTAATATGGCTGCTAAACCACGTGACCAATCCAAACGCCTTTCGCAAACTTAAAAGAGATCACACTAAAGATTATATATATAAATTTTTAGTTCAATCAGTTGATCGGTTCAGGAGAAGAACATTTTTAAAGATTAAATTGTGATTTCACATAATCCAATATGGCGGCCAAACCACGTGACCGATCGTTATGGTTTTTGCAAACTTGAAAGAAATGACACTAAGGATGACATGAGTAAAATTTCAGCTTAATCGATGTTTTGGTTCTGGAGAAGAAGATTTTTAAAGATTAAATGAGTATTTTTGAAAATCCAATATGGCGGCCAGGGTCACGTGACCGCACGCAATTTTATTTGCAAATTCTAAAGACCTTAGGTCAGGCTTGCTACACAAAAAATTTCAAATCGACTACACCCCTAGGTCTTCTGGAGAAGCCGTTTTTAGGTTTTTGGAAAATACAATATGGCCGCCAGGTCACGTGACCAATGAAAATTTCAAGGGTCAGGTGCACGAGTACTAATTGACACCTATTTGCCCTGCAAATTTGAGAAGTTTTCTTTCAGCCGTTTAAGAGATCTAGGTCGACAAAGAATCGGCAGAAGAAGAAGAAAAAGAGGATTAAAGCTGCAAGCAGCGTTGGCGGGGCCCAAGCAGATAACATGGTTGAAAGATC
>LD351092.1:0-10905 GCA_001465055.1 Ptychodera flava
TGTTCCGTTTAATATTTTGCTGCAAAAAGTGACCATGCATAACTTAAGAACAATTTGGGATTGACATTTCACCTGGAAATCACAATAATAAGCGACCACTGCTTTGTTTTGCCATAACATGCAAAATATTACGACGAAATGTTTATAACATTGGATGTGCTAGTTGCAAGGCCTACTCAAGAAGTCTACTATAGTCCCCGTACCAGTTCCATGATTATTGCCTATTTCACTAGAATGACTAATTTATGGCATTTATGGCTGATGTTGTACAGGCTAATATATTCGTCGTCTCAAAACACAAGGTCACTAACTTTTGTTTTCTTGCAATATAAACTATATTACTGGACAATTAAACAAAACATGTATGCAACACCACATACACACTAACAAACAAGCAAGCAAACAAACAAACTTTGTTTCAAGCGAGCGTGTTGAGATTCAAAGTACGGCAGTAATGCATTGTGGGGTAGCTGGAAAGGGTCTATTGGTCCACTTACTGGTACAAGACGGCGTGGCGCTCCATGACCCGGCAGTACACGTGACCGTACTGGATCCAGCCAGGTTGTACCAATCGTTGCAGAGTATCTGTATCTGAGTACCACTGGCCACTGGCCATGAGTAAGATCCACTGATGTGTGCATTGGATGGCACACTTGGCGAGTAACATTTTGCTGCAAAATGTATTTATAAAATTTACATAAAAACGGGATCCTAAACGAACTTTGACTTTCTTGGAACATCCTCAGTACTTAATACAGCTAAAGGGAACATTGTCCTGCGCTGGCATCTAAATGACCTCGTCCAAAGAGTACCTATTGCTCTTCATCCATCGATGTAACGCTTTTCAGTTTCACTTTATTTTGACTTGTTGTATTTTCCAACAGTCCACGCAGCTTCCTTCACCCTGAGCATAAAATACTCTTGGGAAAGTGGCATTGACGCGGGCATTGACGTCAGCTCTGAAGATGACGCGGCTATATAGGTCATGCTCAGATCAATTTGATTTTTCCGATTTCCTTCTCGGATCGCACAGTTAGGCCAGATTGTGCACTCCTTGCCATTTGTATTACACAATTCGAACAATTTTGTGAGCGCATTTAGACGTCTCACACTACCACGAATTCGCATGCAAGGCGAGTCAATTTAAAATAGACAATGGGAGACTGTGTTAACAGGAACATGAACGAGAAGGTTCCAGAAATTTCAGAAGGATATCAACACTTGATAGTTTTAACTAGTATAACTTATAAAACAAAGTATGCGGACATCCCTATAATCGTGATTCTTTATTCTTGCAAGCAGGGCCTTGTAAGTCACCTACAGTCACGGTGATGGTTTACCATCTTACCTGTCTCACAGTCGTATCCTTCGTAGCTCACGCTACATGTACACTCGTAGTACCGGGAACTGCCGTCACAGATTTCGTGGCAAGTTGCTCCGTTCTTGCAAGGGTTATCTCTGCAACCTCCAAGGGAATCCTGATCAAAACAGGAAAATGTTGTACACATTTAACAAGATTGAAATTTGTACAACAGTATTGAACATCGACGTTTATTGTCCACGTCGACACATAAGGGTACTGCTTGTGCAATATTTATGGAAAAGTGACATCCACACATTGCATTAGTGTACCATCCATATATCATTAAACGTCAATGATGACATTTGAATAAAGAAAAACAGTGCAATCAGTTGGAAGCTGACGAATCCGTTAAATGCAAAGGTGTACAAATATTATTGTGCTTTGAAGCTTATCAGGCTCAATGTAATCATGCCCCAAAAAATAATGAACTTTTCCCTCGAAATCGTCGCTCCTCATTCAGCCAATTTGGATTTGTTCTGGAAATTGTGGCAACTAATATATACTATATACGAGTCCAATGCGTAAAGAGTTTCAGAACAGTGTCGTGATAAAACATGGGGTGAAAATACGATGAAAAGGCGTAAATGTTATACCCCATCTCGATGACAAAGAAAATACTGCAATTGTTTTATTGTAAGGGAATTTTTACTGACATATTTTAGTGGTTTTTGTTTTCTTCTTTGACCATGTCGAAATGCTTCGTTACGCTATATGTATTATGTAATGCCTCTATTATTGTGGACAGTTTGTAAAATCCACTCCTAAGTGATCCACTCCAAAGTGATCAACTAATGCAACTATAGTTAGACTCTGCTTATTCGTGATAACAATACAAAAATGGATCACCACCTTTGTAGCTTTGCCAAAAATTTCAAGTAACAATAATCTTTAACCGACCCTAGAACCCAATCAGTATGAACTGGGAGGACTTGTGCGATTCAAAAACTGGGTGCATAGAAAATGGTGACCCTTCCTCAAACTTTTGCATAAGAATATTAACCTTCCCCCAATGTGAGGCAAGAAAAGTCATGACCCTCCTCAGTCTCCATTTAATGCCATAGTACACATATAAAATTGATAATCATTATTTTCTAACAATTATTAATAATTAGATATGATTATTTAAAAAATATTATTATAATGTATTGTAAAACAGCAATAAGCTTAAACCAGAATATGAAATTACAATTTCAACTTTTCCGCAAAGCAGAAAAAAAGGGATAGCTTGTGACGCGAAAGGGGTCAAGAGGGGTGTGTTTCATTCCTGTTGTAGATAGCTAGACATCTAGCTATTGAACCACTCTTTTTTGGGAGTGGAGATTTAGCCGAGTGGTTCTGTCTGTGGCCTCTCAGCTAGGCGACTGATGCCGTATGTTGTGGGTTCGAATCCGATTGAGATCTATCCGTATCTAGCTATTGAAATGGTGTCGTTCTGTGACATTTTTGGTGAAGTTAAGGACATGTGCCACCCACAAATATAAAAGTACGATATGGGATTTTTTGTGACACATAGTTGTGAAATGCAAATTAATGAATTGTACATCTTGATGACATCTTGTCAACAGATGGACTGGAAATTTCTTGCAGAGGAAAAGGCATATGTTGGACATTTTGATTATATTTCATCATAAAATCGTTGTACGAAAAGTAGTAGCGCCCCCCCCCCCGCAAATTCTTGCACAAACTGTAAAAGCCCTCCCTAAAACACGTGATCCTACCCAAAATTGCAAAGCCCCCCCCCCCCCATTATGTCAAGGCCCTTACTGCACTTACTGGAGGAACAAATCAAAAGCTGTACACCGTCCAGTGCAATCGTCCATAAGTTCGCTGACGTGCTTGATCGTCAATTGGGTGAGAGAACAACGGCTGATAACGCAACCAACATTTAAATAATTAAATATTTATTTACCAGTCTCAAAGTATATGGTGTGAATATCAGACCTAATTTGTCTACACACGTTATCTTCCTTTTTACTGAATGCTGATTGGGCGAAAGCAGAGTCTATGGTGAAAACAAGCCAAGGCGTCATGTCACGCTTAGCATACGACGCATCAGATTAGGTATTATGTGTCCTTTCAAACTACGTGATACCATTACGATGGTGTCATACATATAGCTCATCATCAGGATTTCTGTAGTTTATTTTACATTGCTTAGTTGCGAATGTTTTTGGAAATGGATTGATATAACGGTGTAAGATCAGAAAGTTCAAGAGACGGCCAAAATGGCGCATGCTCATTTGTTCACCCAAAGTATATTTTGCAATAAAAAGGTCGATCACCCTTCAGCTCATCAATTATTGAAGACGGTGCAAGGACATTTTTGAAATACGCAAAAATCAAACATCCGCTTAACACCCCAAAAAAGTGTGATATGTCTTTGAAGACTTTTGAATTACAGGTAACGGTCAACTCTGGAAATGTATTGGTATTTGGCTGATAAAACTAAGAAAACACATTTTTCTGATGTTGGATGCTTAAGAAGAATCTCTAACAGATCAATAAAATTGATCTCGAATGCATCAGTGTGAAAGACATCATGCACCTTTTCTTCCATTAGGTTTCTTCGTAACAGGTTCGTAGCTTCATAAAGTTTGGACACTGAGTTTGCGCAATAGAGACATTTGACCATTGCTTACACACCGAGATATCGATTAAGAAACCGTTAGAACTTTTGGTATTTCGTGTAAAGATAAATTTATAGAATATTAAAGAAAAAACGGAAATGGACAAAGCTACGGCATATTTAGAGCGAATCGTGGACGTGGAAACGATTACGTATGTCGAATGGTAGCTGACGAACTTCCAATTGTACGTCCTGATTAGCCGAATATGACTTGCTTTCATCATTACTATCTGGTAACTACCTTCTTAAAGACTTAATGTATCATTGTTCTAAGGTAACACACTCCTTGAGACAAAAAGTTTTAAAGTTTTTGAATTTTCCTGTGTGAAATCTTATTGAATTATAAAGTCCCGCGATCAAGTATAACAAATCAAGAGACCCTTCATAGTTTGGCATTAGAAAAATAAACTCCTTATTTCTTTACAAATATTTCAAATTCAAAATGAAAGCGACAATACTGTAGCGAACAAACTAAATTTTCGATTTTTGAAAATAAGACTTTAAACAAACTTCATCGACTTTGCAGGCTAAAACCTGAGTCTTGAAAAAGCAGCATACCAGAGACGTGTTGAATAGAGTCCGGAAAACAGCTGCCCTAAAGACGCATTATACCGTAAGACACCACCTTCCTTTGAAACAAACAAGATAAAGAAGACACAACAAACGAAACATGACAAAACTGTCGACGTCACCGACTCTTGCGTACTTGTCGTGAAAGGAGTCAAAGAAAATAGATAAAATACGTTCGTATAATTTCAACTACTCGAAATCTCTGCCCATGAACTACCAACATGCTTGTTTTGGGTTGTAGATTTCAATTTTCTGATGTGAGTGAATAACTACTGAGCTGTTGCATAATTTTATGCATGGATGACAAATTTCAACGCTCTGGGCGACATTAAAAAAGGATAAGATCGCCTGACTTTGCGATTCAGTTTCAAGAAAAAGCGAACTACCTTCTCAAAATCAGAACGAAAATCTATATATTAGACTGTAAACTGACACATGTAATCTAGCTTTACTGTCAGTTAGGATTTGTTGTTTTGTTGCAGCAATAATCAGCTGATTAATGTACCGATATATATCGGGAGATGGGCAGAAAGTATGCCAAATCTTTTCCTCGCCCTTGTTTGGCCAAACACCTCATCAACTACTCTATGAAGATGGTGAATTGTAGAATTATCTTGCTTTCAAAAGAATACAACTCGACAAATCTATGGACAATCGACCTCTGAAGGCTCATAAAAGTAGCCTGAACGGTAATATAGTTTTTGAAAACACCGAGGAAGTCAAGGTGGGTGTGATGAGTTTTTGTTACTACCGTAATGTATTAAGAAATGGTAAACAAATTTAATTTGATAGGCATTTAAGTTGTAAGAAAATTGCCATACTACCTCCTTGTAGTACGACAAGTCACTAAGTACATGTACACACATAACAAGAAATATTTGCGCCCTCGTTGACTTTGACAAAGGAGAGTACTTTTCAGGTATAGATATGAATTTGCACCTCGCTTCATTTCGAATTTGCGTTTCCAAACACATTTTTATCCATTTTCGACAAACAGTTGATGTTTTAAGATAGCGAAGAACTTTAATTTAATCTCGTCCAACTATGACGAGAATTATAATTGACTCATTCTCCTGCCATACACGGCCTTTTATTGCTTACCGTCTGCGTTGACGCCAACTCTCTGTACACACCTCCGTCCCAAAGAGTGAATTCAGACATTTCCGAAACTGTACCTTCGTTCATCTGGCAGATTCGCTCGTACTTCCAGAAGTTCACAGATTCACACGCGTCGAGCTTCGTGCACTTCGTGACGCACTCTCCGAGGCTCCTTGCCGTCGCGTTCTCGTAGTTTGCCCCAAGGTAGATGTACCCGATCTCGTGTTTCTCGATGGGTACCATGTAAGAGGCCCGGTGACAAGACAGCCTGACATTGGTGAAGTCGTCCTCTTGATTACCGATGGCAGACCAGATGAGGCAAGCCGCAATTGTTACACACGTGACAAGTGACATACTTGCATAGCCGGTAACCTGCTGTGGATGTTTGGTCGCAGCAAATTACACCGATTGCAAGTTTTTCTGAGCGATCTTCAAGTGATAACCAAACTAGCTTTATCCAGCAAGAAAGCAACACAGTAGAATGCCTCTGTTTCGCCGTTCACACAGTCTGATCAATAAAAAGCATTACAAAGGAGTTCATCTCTTCATAGACTTTTGAATAATTAATGATATTTATAAACAAATTGATCCAGTTCGTCTCCTCTCTGCCTCGGAACTGGTACACCATAATTAGACCTCTGCTTACCGTAACTTAAGATTTATATACGAATATCTTTGTTCTATCTGTCAAAATCGCCGTATTGTTCTGCTCTCAAAACCATGTCGAAAGTCCTAGTATTAAACATATGAACTCAAGCTTCACGTGTTGACAACTTGTTTTAGTCCGAACAAAAATTCATTCGTCAACATCAAGATTGCAAAGTGTAAACAGTGCATTGTATTGATGAAGATAATACACATGTACTTTGTGATACTATCAAATGAACTTTCCCGAATCGACAGTGTGTGAGGTAGAAAAGGACGGATAAGAAACTCGAATATTACCCTACGTTGTCATCAACCGGAACTTTTTCCTACACTTCGCCTTGACGCTTTCGTGCACAGATCGATCTGTCGCGATCGATGCCTTCCTCTCATGACATTTTTACGAAAAAGTTGATGCGATAAATTCAGACATTGGAACACGGAAGGCATCGAAATTTTGAGTCGCAAAAGCTTTTGTAGCTAAAGAATGGAATGTGTGTGGGGGGCGCAGGGTGCTGTCGCGGCTAGCGTTCCAGTCCGGTCGTACGGACGGCTCAATGTGGAAGTTGTACCAGGCGATAAACCCTCAACGTAAGCTCAGCTGAATAAATAAGTACCATATGATCTTCGGAAAGCGACATAGAAGGCAAAAAACACCAACGAAAATTTCACGGGATAATATACTATAATATAAAAAGATATAGGAATACAGTTGCAGTAAGATGTTCGTCCACAGCAAATGCAAAACTTTATCAGCAGACACACACACATATGCACAAATATACACAGACACTCACACACATATCTATCAATATATATATATATATATATATATATATATATATATATATATATATATATATATATATATATTACAAATAACTTCAAGTACAAGGTAACAACATCTGTTACTTATGTTGATACTATTACTTTGTATTTGACGTAATTTATGTTATTACTTTTTTCCGCATCGAGTACTGTCATTTCCCACGAGGATATTTGTATACTTATCTGTATACGAACTTAATTCAATTACAGGTACAAAGTAATATCATCTGTTACTTAAGTTTCATTCCTCTTGTAATCTATGGACAGATTATATAGTTTGACAATTTCTATGCGAAAAACTTTCCGTTACTTCATGGGATGGAAACAAAATAAATCCAATCCAAAGTTCAGTGTAGAAAGTGAAAGTCAGCCACTGTCAAGTTGACGCCGGACAGTGTTCTCCAAATGGCCGTAGTACTACAATCAATGTACGCATTTAGTTAATGATTCCAGTGATTGTAAAGGCTGCCTCTTCCTCTCAGTGTTTCAACATGTCTATCCAGTACAAGCATACATCTCGACTCTCATTGACATGTGGCCGTACCACCCTTGAACTACAAACCTTGTATAACGAGCAACGTATGACTTCGTTCCCAAGGTCTGGTAAACTACAGTATTCCTGTCCCAGTTGGCGGAGAAGACCTGAAACATGACATTACGTGACAAAATTAGTAACTTTATTTTGCGGCAAAGATCCCCTGCCACTGGCTGTGTACTGTGGAGTTGGTATCCATGGTCGGTAACATGTACGGCAAGCCTGATCAAGAAGTTTTAAAGGCAGTAAGTAGAAGAGCACAAAAGACCAGACCATCTTCTAACTTTTGCCCGGAACGACAATCTTATCGTCAAATATTTAATCTCAACATTTCCACGCCTGATTGGTAGTAAGATTTGACCTCTACAATTAAAGATTAAATTCCTGGATTAGATTAATTGATCCATGTAGATTATGTTTGATTATGATTACAAACCTTGTCGTGGCCGTTGTCTTCTTTTACGTACGTCCAGCCATTAGGGTAATAGTGGTATAACTTGTAAGACGTGACCCATTGGTTTGCATCACCTCTTCCCTTCAGAGAGAGAGAGAGAGAGAGAGAGAGAGAGAGACAGAGACAGAGACAGAGACAGAGACAGAGACAGAGAGACAGAGACAGAGACAGAGGGACAGAGCAGACAGACAGACAGAGACAGACAGAGACAGACAGACAGACAGCGAGACAGAGAGAGACAGAGACAGAGAGACAGAGACAGAGATAGACAGAGACAGACAGACAGACAGACAGACAGACAGAGACAGACAGACAGACAGACAGACATACAGGCAGACAGACAGACAGGGAGGGAGGGAGACTGTTAGTCTACGAATGCGATAAAATGAAAGTATAGGGTGGTAAATCACTTATTACACTTTCTGTGCGGTAAAAAAGTTCAAAACAAAGTGTAAGCTCAAATTAAATGTCTAAACGTAAAACCACACTGAAATCGAGATGGTAACAAGTATTTACAGTGTTTTAATTACAATAGTGGAAAGTTTTCATATGTTGCAACAAACAACCAGATGTCGTGACTGTAGTCGCTCTTACCTGCGTTGCCACCTGTGTAACCATTCTGGCAGAGCCAATATCGACCTGTAGCCACTGTCCGACAGAATTATGCCTCGAGCACCAAGACCAGGACCCACCACCCTGATAGTATAGACGACCTTGGTACGACATGTAGTTCCCGTTGTAGTTGCTGCTGGCCGTGATCTGGGAATTGGGTATGTTATAGTCTTGGCAGCCCGCGGCAACACTGCTACACACTGTGGCGGAGGTTGACATGTGTTAGAAGAAATGAAAGTACCGAAAGCAAGATGAGAAATGGAAAGACTATTTAACAGATGGATGCTTCAAACCCCATTATCTGTATATAACTTTTGATGTATTATTCCATTCCTTTCGTCCTGATGTCGTGTATGATGTCGAAATGCTAAGTGTTCACCATGGCAACACTAGCCGTTATACTTATCATGTCCGATGTTACTCTTGACAGTTGAAATCTAGTCTTGACTACAAATCTCTCGTAAACAATTATATTAGTGTATATGATGTCTTGTTTTTGTAAGGCTAATACTTTTGTATCGTAAATATCTAAGGTAGCAGAATAAACAAAAGTATAATTGTTTTATAGAACAAAAACCAACAATATTAGAAGAAGTTACATTTATTGTTCCGTTTAAACTTTTGCTGCAAAAAGTGACCATGCAACACCAGCCGTTATACGTGTGATGTCCAACGTTAAGCTTATTCTTGACAGTTGCAATCTCGTCCAGATATACATCTGTCGTAAACGATTCCATTAGTGTATATGATGCCTTGTGTTTGTAAGGCTAATACTTTTGTATCTTGAATATCTAAGGTAGCAGAGTAAACAAACGTATAATTGTTTTACAGAACAAAAACCAAAAATGTTACAAAAAGTCACATTTATTGTTCCGTTTAATATTTTGCTGCAAAAAGTGACCATGCATAACTTAAGAACAATTTGGGATTGATATTTCACCTGGAAATCACAATAATAAGCGACCACTGCTTTGTTTTGCCATAACATGCAAAATATTACGACGAAATGTTTATAACATTGGATGTGCTAGTTGCAAGGCCGACTCAAGAAGTCTGCTATAGACTTCGTACCCGTTCCATGGTTACTGCTTATCTCACTAGGATGACTAATTTATGGCATTTATGGCTGATGTTGTACAGGCTAATATATTCGTCGTCTCAAAACACAAGGTCACTAACTTTTGTTTTCTTGCAATATAAACTATATTACTGGAAAATATGAGAAAACATGTATGCAACACTACATACACACAAACATACAATCAAACAACAACAAAAAAACAAACAAACAAACAAAACAAACAAACAAACTTGTTTCAATCGGAAAGGGTCTATTGGTCCACTTACTGGTACAAGACGGCGTGGCGCTCCATGACCCAGCAGTACACGTGACCGTACTGGATCCAGCCAGGTTGTACCAATCATTGCAGAGTATATGTATCTGAGTACCGCTGGCCACCGGCCATGAGTAAGATCCACTGATATGTGCATTGGATGGCAAACTGGGCGAGTAACATTTGGCTGCAAAATGTGTTTATAAAATGTGCATAAAAATAGGATCCTAAACGAACTTTGACTTGGAACATCCTCAGTACTGAAAACAGCTAAGGGGAACATAGTCCTGCGCTGACATCTACATGACCTAGTCCAAAGTGTACCCATTGCTCTTCATCCATTGATGTAACACTGATCTGTGGTATTTTCCGGTAGGTCCGCACAGCTTCCTTCACCCTGCGCATAAAATACTATTTCCTGCCGAGCGCCCTTGTCCGTTATTCTCCCAAGTCAGTAGAAAACCGCCCCATAATATGTGCCTGCAAAAGATTGGCTCTCCTGCATGTTATCCTGCCAGCCATTTTGGCAGAAATCGCCCATTTTCAGGGTAGTTTTAGCCGTACTTATACGTGTTAGACTTCGATAATTTCTACATGCCCGTAGACAGGGGAAGGAGCTCAAGGGTTGCTGCAGAAAAAAATTGAGGTCACCGGCTTTGTTTGCCCCTGGGAGTGCGTCATTTTATTGCCGTTTCATGTTTATTTTTTCGGAAATAAACTCCTTCAGTATTTATCACGTCCGCTAGGCACAAACATCACCTCACTCGTCTGTTAGTCAGAGGCCCTGAGGGTCGTGCTAGGGGTGCAGAAGCACCGTCAAACCTGTCCTGTTTCCCCAGG
>LD351093.1:0-19867 GCA_001465055.1 Ptychodera flava
TAAAAAAATACATCCATGGGGTGCATGGGAACCCTACCTTCCGACCCGACTAATTATTCTTAAGGGCAGAACAGACGATCCCAATACGTTTCAAACTTCACAGCTCTCCGTTAAATTTTTTATCGCCTTATTTACTGAAGTGTACAGTCTCATACGATACTCATACAATACTCTTATTTCTTCTCCAGCAGAAGCGAGTTCCAATACCAGTCATGCTCAACTAACATCAGGTAAAAAAACATATTGCTTATGCGCATCTCGTACAAATCTTCCTAGATTTATGCGACCGCTCAGCTCGCCAACCCTCCCTAGCATCTTAACACCTTTGCGCATGTGCAAGATCGCGCCATTTGTCACCCAATCCCTTGACAGTGCGTCACCCTACATCCTGTCCATGACTTGCAACGGCTCAGCAGGTGTTGCGTTGAATATAGCAAGGTCATTACGATACACGTCAGATACGCATGTCTTGAGTATACTAAATTATGACTCACGAGGGACCTAGCACAGGTATGTCTTGCAGAACTGTGTGACTTGGAATATTTCCCAAAAGACATATATAGGAAGTCACGACGACTTGAGCTTTCATTGATATTGGTTGTGTAATGCAAGACACCTGCTAGCAATCTTTTTTATCAGTGTCGGGATCGGCCGCCTGCTGAATTGTTGAAATTCATAAAGTGGACGCAATCGTGTATGCATGGCCATCGCTTGTGTAGCGTTGCATGATTTAAGTACGGTGTGTTATTCATGATTAATGATGGCCATATTTCACAGAGGTACCCCTGAATACATCATACGAATTGAACACCACGGAAACAACTACCCGTCTCCCAGACACCGTCGAAAATGGTACCCTTGGCGGTAATTTTACACAATATGCTGCGCAAGTATTGCAAACACTTTCAACGGAGAATACCAGTGATGTTGTGACACCAACGATGGAAGCCGTAGAATCGACAACGGAGTCTGGAAATACCACAGTTACCCAGGCGTTTACAAAGAGCACATTGGACAACACCACACACCATGATCTGAATGTCTCTACCATGGCAACTGCTCCGAGTACCGTGGAAAATACAACTGTTTTCGAAGCGAATGAAACCTCAGCAACACAAATTCTGGAGAACTCGACCCATTCAACCACGCCTCGGAGCGGGTTTCCCTGGATTTCAACGGGTGATGTAGTAACCACTGCACCAGTCACAGCCGCTGCAGGTACGGTAACACAAACCGAAACCGCCACACTGACAACGCAAAAGACCACTTCCAGCACTGACGTGGAATCAACCTATGGCACAACTGTGACAAACAGTCAAAGAAACTCGATTGAGCCAGAAACTGCGACGATGACTAAAAACGCCACCACAGTGCATACTGTTACTCAAACTAATCCCAAGACGGCGTCCAGTTCTTTCCAACCCACACAGGAAAATACCACAAACTCTAGTGTATTAACAGAGGTCGCATCGACAACGACAAGTGATGGTACCAGCTCGGTATCGGAAACGACAACTTCGAAGAGAGCCTTAACGACTGCGAGTTCGACTTCAACAACCGGGTCATACGAGACGTTCACGGACAGTTCTGCTACATCGACGCCAGACATGCTTTCTGTGTCGCCATCTCTACCACAAACAACTGCAGAATCAGACAATACAGCGGTCATTCCAGTCACCAATCATTCTGGCGCCACGTCAGGGGTTATCCCGGCGACAGATACTTCGACTACCACGGTTACAAAATCACAAGAATCCACAACTACTGAATACCCATTCTCTACAGCTCCTTCCACAGTGACTTTCGAATCCTCAACAAAAGAAGCTATTGCCTCGTCAACCACGGATAACGAAACCACGCATAATTCGAAGTCAGCCATCCCGAGAACAACTACAGACTGGTATAAGCAAACATTAGAAACTACAACCCTTTCTGGCATGACAACGTATCCGCATGGAACAACAAAGTCATTGCAAACAGTAGGCTACACAAATAACACCTATCCAGTAACAACACGCAATGCATCATCCATAAATACTACGGTATCTACATCATCTCCAAGAACCATGGCAACGCCCAATGATGGTCACCCAGCCACGGCAGAGTTCAACAGCACATTTCCACACTACAACGACAGTGCGACAAAAGGGAATTCAACGACACTTAGCAACACTGTAAAGAGCGATTTCACTACAGTTCATCCTGGGAACACGACTTCCTATAATGCAACTGAGGTTCCCCTATCTCAAAGTACGGCGTCATATGACAACGTAACGGAAGATCTGAGTACAGTGGCATCCCCATCGGTTGGTACTGCCTTTGCTCCCAGTGGTTCTTCCTCCGAGTCCCCTGATATCAATGCGACACAGTCATATCAGAATCACAGCTCGGCCCATGAAAACAGTACAGTGCTCAGGACCACAGACAATTCATCATATACGGACACTACTTCACCGTCCGATGGCCATCTACAAACTGAAATTCAAAATGTGACAGAGAGATTTAACGGAAGTTTTCAGAGCGAGGCGTCGACAACCACTGGTCTTCCGTACAACCGAACGTCAACCTTTCCAACTAACAGTGGCTCAATTGCAAATACCAGCGACGAGAATGTCACTGTGCCTGACGTCACCAACCCGCACTTGAACGAATCGTCCCAGATAACCACAAACGAGGAAACTACACTAGGCTCACTATCAACTTCAACTTCAGAAACTTGTGTATGTCCGACGGTTGAAACCGTCACCGAGTGCGACCGAGTCAAGCCTAAGTCTGAAGGTACGTGCTGGGTCCATTAAACCACAATGTACTCAATTATGTGCACACCTCTGGGCCCAGTCCAACAAACGTCGTGTAGAGAATGCCAAGCTTAATGCCCGCAAAATCCACAGCTTCGCGGCTGATTCTGAGAACGCGTTTTTTGCTTTTAAATTATTTATTTGTAGCTTTGTTTGCATTTTTATGTTGCTTTCTTACGGCATGTCACGACCCTTACACCCAAGGTGAATCTCAGTCTCCTTATCAAATCACAATATCTTTACTTTACCGGATCAAAATGGACGACTTTTAGATGCAAACAGACCTCATGGTCAATATTTATTCCGTTGTTTCAACACCCGATGCGCAAATTTGCAGTTTTGCGAATTTTTTTCAGGACTTAATTTCTGGGCACCTTTTGGTCTTTCAAGTACACTTAACCTTTATATAACATGTGTTCAATTGTTGTTTTAATGGTTCTTTTTTCCTGCCTTTGAATTCAAGGGATATTCGGCGACCTGAGCAAGTCTGAGATAATCGCCTTGGTGTCCAGCGTGGCTGCCCTCTCTCTCATCTTGGCTGCACTGATGGTGACCTGCTTGTATATCGTAATATCTCGAAAACGTCACAATATGAGACCCAACGGCCCCGGTAGGGACAATTCCGAGGAAACAATGATTAATGGCACATCTTTGTAAGTTGACGAGGACATGGTGTCTTTTATTTTCGTTGTGATATGGGGTTCTAGATCAAACTTAAGCCTGCCTTAACTACTGGAATTGTTTATTTCTGATGAACTCCGCAGGTTCATTCCACTGTGAGCAGTGACAAAGTGGAAACTGAACCACAGTGTACAAACTATAACGCGCCTAAAAGTGGCTTGCACCATAGACTATCCGTTTTTAAGGTCTATGCTTGCACCGAACGCGATAGAAGATTCCAAACAGAAGGTTAGCTTGGCGGGAGATTCTAGTCCACAGTGGATTTGTAAAAAGAAACTGAAGCACCTGATTGGTTGAATGGATCGCACACAGGATCCGCATGGTCATATTACAAATTGTTCAAATAAACGGTTGTCTTCCGACAACTTTGCTCATGATAAACTGACGATAAACGATAAACTGACTTATCAAGATGGGGAGGGACTGTGGTGTGATTAATAAATAAAGACGCAATATATTATCCATTTGTGTCATTTGGCTGTAGTGAACTCGTCCTAACCCAAACTCTTCTTAAAGCAAACGCGCATTACTTGATGGGGAAGTTACTGTTTCCGATGAAATGGACATGCATCGATATGGAGGGGAAAAGCGGCAAAGAGGGAGACCGGGACACTTGGAAAGGGGGGATTAACAATTAAAATCGTTAAATCAGTGTTAAACGAGATAAAAAAATCACTTAAATTGTGGCAATAATATAAAACATTGTCGTTTCGGGTACAACTCTGTGAGTGATCGAGTGATCGAGGGATAACACACCGACGACTACTGTACCCGAAACGTCTCTCTGTTTTTATTCCACCCATTCAAGTGTTTTTAATCCCTTGTTTATTTCACGGTTTTAATCGTGAAAACCAGGTTGATTTTCTCCTCTTATCTGCACTAAGTATTAAAATGTAGTGTTTTTACCTATTTTGAGTGTTTTTGTTGAGATAGTTTTTGTGTGCAAGTCAGGCTTGTTATCAGTGGGGACTTAATTTCAGTTTCCTTTCCAACACTGTAGGAGACAAGATGATGCTGGAATCGAAAATACGGGTTTCAACGAGTTCAATGTCGACGGCCAACACCACTTCATGTCCAAGGCGAGCACAAGGCACAGAGACAGCGTCTACCTGCCACCGCCGCCGTTTCACAACGCCAGTGGAACAACAGGTGATGTCCGCCCTCACGCCTACAGTTAATGAACACTGAATAATTTAGCTGTTGAACTGAGGCAGAATTTAAAAAAGAGCATGGCTTATCTTCGGTGACATTGCGATTGACGGCACAAGTTGCCAGATCTCATTGATAGATATGCTACGTAAATTTTATTTAGGAGATAAATTTCCGAATTTACAAGATTAGCACGGCTAACATCCCTTGAATGATTTGCGGCTCGGATTTACTTTGTTCTTATGTGATTTGTGATCGCGATAATTGCCGCAGAACAAACATGCCTACCTTCTCCCCATTAAATTGCTGACATAAATACGACCGTCTGCAAATTGCCCTGTCTAAGTTTTATGTACGGTCGGGTAATTAGCCATCAGAGGGTGACAGTTCGCAAAGGAGAAACAGACAGACTTTATTGGACGATAAGGTAGACATATTATAGGCATTGAATAGTCAGATACCAGATGGAAAGTTCCTATTAAATGAAAATAAGACTGACGCGAACTTTGAACTTCAAAGGCATTCTTGTTCTGGCAACGTATGGCGTCTCGGAAGCTTTTAGCCAATTGGTTGAAACTTGTCGTTATTGAATCAGTTCCGAACAGCCAATCAGCAACGTAATTGTCTCAGTTTCAGACTCTTTAAGTTGCTCTATATAATCATAATAATATTATCGTCCCGTGCAGAAGCCAATTCATCAAACTGCCTTCGTGTTTCATTCATGTCTTTGTTAAGGTTTTTTCTTCGGATTCCTGATCGTTATCTGAATGAATAAATGGTCAACAGAACCGACTTTATGTCGAATGACTCACACAAATTTTCACAACAGACGTATATGCACGGCAATTAAATTGTAACGTAAATTCTACGTAAATATATGTTGCCAATTTGTTCATTGTGATGTACGAGAGAGCATTAGGGGTGATCCATTTGATATCCTGGGGGTGTGAAACATTTTCGAAAAAAAAAGATTCCCAGCAAATGTCAATGAAAAAGAAATCAGCCAGAGAAGGCTTGACAAAAAAGGTGAGAGAGTGGGAAAAACAAGTGTGCATTGATCAGGTAACAAAAATAATACATCAATCTTCCAGACTCCCCAGGATATCAAATGGTCCATCCCTTAACGGTATCTTACAGTGTGTCACGGTATCTGCATCACGGAGGGACTGTGCCTGTGTGCAGTTTTACTGCAATCGCTTTCGAAATTTTAATCTAGATTTGCTTGACCTCTAGTGTGCAAAACGACGTACGCACAATCTGAATATACAACGGAAACCGATGCTGTTGTCACTCATTTTTACAAAACACGTGCCTTTAATGGACGAAATTGCCTGTGACGCATAGATTTGGTTTTTGAGCACCGTGCCCAGTCTACTTCATTTACGGGAAAAAAACGGGTATGATGTTATACCACAACTGGATATGCTAAGTTTTAAACTTGACCGATGAGGGCCAAGACTTCTGCAGTCATGCCTGATCCTAACTTACAAGTGTCTAATATCATGTTTTCTTTATTACAGTGAATGACATCATGAGCGATCTGGAAGCTATGATGGAAGCCGCGCCCCCTTCAAGGCGTCAAAGATCAGGGCTTACGGCGGGAAACGATCTCAGGGAGGGAACTGAAACCCAATGTAAGGAGAGCATCTTCACAGATAAAGAAATAGCTGACATTGAACCAGACATTGAGCTACCGCCATCCAGTGAACTTGCAGAGATTGCTCACAGTACCGATCTGCCGCCGAAAACTTCAAGCTCGTCGCATATCAAGCCAACAAAGATTCTGAGGAGAATGAATTCAAAAGACTCTGCCCAGAATCTTGATTGCTTTACCTTGCGTCGACAAACGGAACACAAAAGTGACACTGACGCAACTGAACTTGATCAGCCAAAAGTACAAACCTGTAGGCCTCTTTTGCAAAACTCAAAAGTCAATGCCGACGAGAACCCAACACTTGGCAGGGAAAATGACAATCATACTGACAAAGTGAAAGTTTCAGGCGAATTTTATAATGAGGGCGATTCGGACGGACAAGAGGAAGGAGAAGACGGGAACAATTTATGCAGCGTTGACATTGAAGGGGATGTGAGGGGTTCGACCTCAGAGGAAGCTTGCCTAGTTCACCGTGACTCTTCCTTCAACAGGACTGACCCAGCTGAAATTAAAGATGATCAAATCAGCGTCGACTCTGGTACAGAAAGCGACCACGATACGCCATCAGCAACATGTGATGCTGAATTATGCAATAACGACTTCGTAAGGGATAGGGAATACCCCACAGAGGATGACCATACGAGGCTCAAGGACATCAAAGTCAAGGCGAAGGCATTTCTCGGTAGAATCTTACACAGACACAGTGACAAGGTGAAAGAACGCACAGATGTTCACAGTCCGGACCAAGTTGCCAGCGAGTCAGATCCCGTGGCGACAATAGCCGTTCTTGAACCAGAAGAAGGAGGGTTCGACTCCGGTAGCGATACTGACCTTGCTGACTCGGACGATGAGGATATCTACATCGACCCGATGCAAGTTTCAAAATGGAAAAGCCAGTGCGAGAGGGACGACGGGATGAGCGAGCATTCCGATGGCTGTGAGTCTGAGTGCGACCTCATGACATCGCCTGAACCACAGAGGAAGTCTGTCATGTCAAAAGCAGGTGACAAGAAAGTGAGCGAGAAAATAAAGCCTCAAGAAATCCAGCACGGCTTCGTGAGCTCCTTCATCAAGCAGCTTGAAGACACTGCATCGAAAAGCTCCGAAGGGACACTCTTGAGTGGGAGAAATACGAACAGCGTCGAGGTAACCGAGGAAGAGCCGCTCTATCTGGAATTAGAGGCCGCCCTCAATCCCCCCTTCGTGCCCCTTGGGAGTACAGAACCTCTCTATCCTGATGATTACAAAGTCGTCGATCTAATCACACCGGAAGCGTCAGATGAGGAGATGGAACTGAGCGACGGAGGCGATCTTGCCGAAGACTCTTCAAACGCACGCGATAGACGGGACACCTGTAGGAAGTCGGTGACCGTTCATCTCCCAGCTAGGGACGTCACAAAGATGGGCAATAAGACGGTATGTTTTCGCTTCCCAAACTTCCACTTTGCTCTGATTTGTACTTTATACGATTACACATGTGAGCGACATTTTGTATTCGAACTATTGGGAAAACGTGTACATTCAGGCGACGAAAGTCTTGGCCCACATAGGGGGTTAGCGCCATGTTGCCAGACACTTTTTAACGATATATCATTACCTTTTGCCATAATATGTTGCAGCATACTGACAGGATAATAATTGAACTCGGATGATAACTGTCGTATTTACCACTTTGTACGTGCCCCAATGTCTACTATATGTGATAGGCTGTACAGCAATCAGAAACGCACTGCGTCAGAGCTAAAATTCTCCACCTGGAAAACAGGTTAAAGGACGAGGAAGCATATTTATGTAGTTGCGTTTCTGTCCGCTTTGTTAATATAAAACGATGTCTGGAAAATACGTAATAGATATGAGAAGATTAGTGTATACCACAGAGAAGTCACAGCTTGTACAATAAATAATGATATTTCGTACTGTTTGGCGTTTTCACGTCAATGGAACTTACATTTTTACAATGATATTTATGTTCATGAAGGGATCAATATTTCATCCGTGTGGACGATAAGCCAAGAGATAATTTATCACGGCTATTGTGACCTTTTCCTGACCGATGCACGTTTATTTTAATAATAATAAGTTGTCTTTGTGGAGGTCTCAAGAATTTTATCTTGGAGATTAGTGTAAGAAGGTTGTTAGAAGGTTGATATTTGATTTTAATTGTTTCTAGGCATTCGTGTAGCAAGTCTCATGATCAGTTTATTACTGTACGATGCGCCTCGTATACAAATATTCGGACACTCATTTTATTAACCATAATATTCTTGTCGACGAGGCTGCTTGTTTTGGCTAACTTTCCTTGAAGGCTTTTTTATGGTATGCTTCAAGACTTCTCAAAAGCGTTCGATACGGCTGAGCGGAAAGGACTATAGTATTTTCTTCACATTCTTGGAATGATGTTTCAGATTATTTTGCCCATGGAGTGATTGAACACTAAGTTGTCGGCCATTTTGCATTTCAAATATCGGTTTCTCTAGTTCAAAATGTTGCATGGTGTTACGGTTCTTGTTTTGCATATATCTAATTTCAAAAGAGAATGGTTTAAATATTCAGGTAGAAAAATTTAAGCAAACGTTTGAAGCTAACAGTTTCGGGGCATGTGTTACCTTAACACGATCATGAAGTGCTATGAATGACGACAGGAAGGGCCGCCGTACTAACTGTGAGACGATTTCTAGATCTGCAACAGTACTCTGCAATAACAGAGATCAGGGTCCTTGCTCGTGTGATAAGTGCCGACCTTAAAGGGGCAATTTTCAATCCCTAGTTCTCGCATTAGTGGTTGTTGACATTGACTATTTATGTGATTGTAGTACTTTGTTACCCTTAAAATTTGTGCGCAATTAGTCAATTTGCTCAGAGATAGAGCTGATAAAGAACCTGCCCCTTTAAGGTTGTATGCGCCTCGAAAGTGAACGACCTAAACTTTTGCTCAACTTTCAAGAAGAAAACTTTGACCTATTGTCCTTCAAAATCAAGAATAAAAATCAGGGGTCATCCATGGAAGTTTTGATACCAGAGAAGAAGTTACCAGAAATCATTACGAACATTTGGAATTCAAAATGGCCGCAATGCCTGTTTTATCTGTATTGGAAAATGAAATTTTAGATATTCACATAAATAAGACGCGAAAATTGTATTCACTTCAAGAGCTTCAAGAAAATGAGCCAACGCAAGTGGTAGATCCGAAAATTATTGTAAAAAATTGATTCCAAATATATGTTCCCGAGGCGCTTTCTATACCTTAAATTTAACCTCATAAACGTACTTTTATATACGCATTTATTTTTTCGGCGAGGGCGAAGATAAGTAAGCACAGAATTTCGCACAAATCCCTTGTAACATAAGGAGGAGTAAGCGTTTCGATTTAGTATAGAATACACAGAGCCCCTAGGAAAACCATTTTAATTTCACATTTACTAACCTCAGCTCGCGTAATTTTTACTCTCAATGACGGTCAGGTCATGCACCTTTTCTCATGAACGTCTAACCGTACAATTTGACATAAATATCCTATCACCGATTTCTTGAACTGTAGAATTTGAGAGTGAAATCGGTTAAGTGCGCCTGGTAACGCGATGTTAGATAAATAACTTCGGCTGTCAGGCTATGGTTATATAAAGTAAGTCGAGTATAAAATCGAATGTTAGTACGACACAAGACAGCTCTTAAACATTGATTGATCTTATGTCTCCCACGCAAAGGTCAAAAAATGTCCTCTTTATATTGACATTAACCTACATTTTATTGCCGCAGGCCATTGAACCCCCAGCCTTGCCTCCGAGACCGCCCCTTCCGCCACCCAGACCGACGACCTCGCCATCAGAGACGGTTCGCTTCTTTTTTGGTGATGTCCTGGATAAGACGTCGGTGTTGCCTGGCAACCAGAAAGATGTGCACATGGAGGAGACTTGGGACGGCAGCTACTTCGGAGACAACTTCGGCAACAGCAGTTTCCTCTTCGGGAAGAATGTCCGAGGAGACGAGAAACCGCCTCCGCCGATACTTGAGGAGTCTGATTCAAAGTCGGAGGAAAGGAGCCCAGTTGATGTTGACGGTAACGATCACAGAGAAAGCAAGAATGACCCGGGTCTTACTCCTGTCTCCGAAGAGGAGTCAGTCATCACTGAAGTGTCTAAACAGAAACTCGGACAACAAGACTCTGGTTTCGGGGACATGAGATATGAACACAAAGTTGAAAAGTCGGCAAGCGAGCACAGTGAACGAACGAAGCCAATCAGGAAACTGACTATACCAAATGTATTCCTTCAAGCCATATGATATGTACTGGGACAAGCGAGTGATCTCCCAACATATCGTCGTGTGAAATATAAATATAGCAAACACAAAAAGTTACAGTATTTCTTCAGTGCGGAAGGATCCTCGCAAACTACACAGAGATCGAAACTGTCCAGCTCGCGGTATGGCACTGATTTTATGTTTTCCCGCAAAAGACCTGCGTATCATGATTACTAGTCGTAACTAGCTTGTAGTCGCCTGCGAACATCGTTCGAACTCCACTGCTGTAATAGTCGCATTAAAGAGAAATATCCGCTCTAGTTATCCTAGGTGAATTATATCTGCGTTTTCTCTGTATTACGTATTGGGTATCATTTATGATAGCAAGAGTATATCTAATAATTTCAACTAAGCTGCTATATCATTTTCTTGATAATTGTACTATGCTTTGAGTAATATTTTGCCATCTTTATCTTTTGAAATACAGCAAACCTGTCTCATACTGTCTCTAACCGGAGGCTGACTCAATACGATAGCATATATAATTAAGATAGTAGAGAAACTGGTGTTAAATAAACTTGTCTGCGTCAACGAACGGTGTCATCTGACGTTTTCGTAGTGCATGTAGTACCTTTATTGTACCGATGTGATTCGACGCCCTCAACGGTGTATACAGACTTTGACGAAGATTTTAAATTTTTCGTGAGGGGGTTTAGAAAGGGATGACTACTATACCTAGAATTGTTGTCTGATCAATTTAAATATTCCCATCACAATTTCAGGTATCAGAGTTTGTGATGTAATTCAACTCGAAATGTGTTCTTCTATTTACAGTGTTTAGCGCTGTACGATACACGAGGACATGTGTTATTCTCAGGCGTATTTGTATGCAGTTTTAATAAAAGTGTTTTTACAGTAAATAGGTCGATAACAGCAAGTTTGACTTTTTTTACTTGAAATTTAATCATCATTAACTGTTATGATGTATCATTCCTTGTGCTCATACTTGACTCTTTTAGATGAAATCATGTAAAAAAGTGTAAAAACTGCAAATTTACTTTTCACGAAACAAATAATTAAGATATTATTGTCCCTTGGTTATCTCAGTGCATTTCCAAACAACACCAGGGGAGTCATCGAATGTCTCGATCCTATCGTGGACATTCTCTGTTTTAAAACTCCTGTGTATCGGAATGGATACTCAAACATAAGACCTACAAATAGCCCATTTCTGGATTTGGAGTAAGATTCGCAATTTACAGTCGACCTTGCCAACATTAACGGCTTCATCATTGAGAAGCGAAACTGAATCAGGTTGACTAGCAATTTACCAGTATTGCAGTTAATATGCATTATCTTGATCACCCTGGAATAAAAAGAGATATTTCCAATCATGTTTGTCTGTATTTCTTAACCATTAATTGCTGAGCATTCTGCTCGATCACGGTATAGTTCAGGTTATTACAGCTGTATAGTCACATCGATATTGATGAACCCCCTTCTGTAGTGAAGTGATGGAAATCGTTTCGAAGCGAACGAGTACACGTTCACCTTAGAACTATTAAGTGACCTTTCCGAGGCACTGGTTTCAATTTCCTTTTTCTGAAAGTGATTGCTGTAAAGCAGTCCAATCACGGAAGAAAAGCGGTTTCACTGCAATCAGTGTCACAGGGTTCACGAACACAACGAGGGTGAAGGAGAAGGCGTAAGTGGATTGGCCCATTCAACCTTTTCATGTGGAAGGTACCAGGTATCGGAAACAGATATTCGACTGTGAAATTTGTACTCAACTATTCTAGTCTGCTACATTTGTGGAATTATTTTGATAGCCTCTTCAGTAACTTAAGTTCCACCGTCCTGTTCTAGTAGATTTGATATTAGAAAAAGATTTGATATTTTCCCATAGATTTACAACAGGGCTTGATGGTCATTCTGAATGTCAAATATATGCATATTTTAGTTTGTTTCTCTGTCCTACATTTGGCGATTCCTGATTTCTATTCATGATTGGATAAAAAAGCATGGTCAAATACAGTGAAAGTATATGTGACGAAAATACCTTTGACCTGGCTTAAAGACAGGTAAAGAAGAAAGAGATCTAGACTAGATCAGGCCTGACATAGAAAATTATGTAAAGGCTCAGTAATATACAGTAAAACGTGCAAAACTTACAAGTGAGACATCCCATCTAGACAGCGAGGCCTCTGAGACTTCAGAGTACTGCGAAAATATTTCCAACATAGTCAAAATAGCGCAAAATCGCTTACCTGTGTCTGCGACGAAAAGTGAAAAAAACGTAGGCCAAGGCGGTCAAAGAAGCATGATTAAAGGTCACAGGTGCAGCTTTACTATGCAGACTTTTCGTTACATTGAAGTCTCAGAGTCTTCGCTTTACAGATAAAACATCACACTTGCAAGTTTTGCACGTTTCAGTGTATGTCTATGAGGCGTAACACACAATTGCTATACTATGCCTGTCACGTGGTATCTTATATCTCATGACCCAAACATATAGCATGCTCGTGCAAGCGCCAACTGCTGCTCAAACAAATAATGAAACTCTGGGTAGAGTACAGCCAGGTTATGTATACATTTTACAGTTATTAACTGTGTGTAAGAGTAGGCCTTTTCACTTCTGATCATTACTCCAGGACCTTTAATATAAAGTCACCGTAGGGAGCGGTTTGTCCTCACCTATACAAAGGTTGAAGTGGTAAGTAGCTCCTAGAGGCCCACCAAATCATATATATTTGCTCACACTTCTATCACTTTTATTTCTTTTGTCTTTAAAAAAGTATTGAACTTTTCTCGCCCGGATAAGTTTCTTCTCATTTTGAGGTAAGCACGATTATTGATCATGAATCCGTGTGGTTGCATTTACCTCTACGTTCTGAAAACACAAGTCCATGTAAACTTTCTCTCAAGATTCGTTTCTCAGTTTCATGATACCTTTCAACTATTGGCGGCTGATCTGTTCAGCTCTTGACTTGCAACTCTGCGGTACACAAATTAATTGATACATACGTATACATGGAGACCTTTAACAACATATCCCTTTTCGGTACCATACATCTATCATTCTCCTCATCACTGCACTGTAATTACGTTATGGCTGCTCAGATCTGAACATGGAGGGTCTGCCTCTGTGGTTCGAAGCTCAGACTAAAGGGTTAATATAGTGATAACCCAGTCGTCGTATCAGCTTAGTACAAAAAAACTGGCATCAGCCTAAATGAAACAACAACAACAACAACAACAACAACAACAAACAAACATCTCTCCCGCAATCATGGATGACCATTGACCCCAATTGTTTTTTGAACTCTATACAGCAAGCGTACCATAACATGATTGCTGTACAGTAGCTCGAGCTTGCTTAGAGTTGTTGGTC
The DNA here is from genome assembly GCA_001465055.1 of Ptychodera flava. Lineage (NCBI taxonomy): Eukaryota > Metazoa > Hemichordata > Enteropneusta > Ptychoderidae > Ptychodera > Ptychodera flava. Next base: position 13,913 of record LD351093.1, read on the forward strand.
GGACGGTGAAATCATGCCGTCCGACCCTCAACCCTAGCAAAAACATCGAGCTACTGTACAACACAACCTCTACATCCATCACAGAACAATTCTGTTTCCGATGAGAAATTTGAGTCCCATGATCTCACAGTGACTGGTGAGTGGGAATACCACTAACACACTTCAAACACTGGCGGCGCTATGACCATCGTTCCCACTTTGAAAGTGTAACTCGATTGGGTATTATACTGAAGTCACACGGTCTACATTTCTTCTTCTACCTAGAAGTGCACATGACATATATCAATCTGACTATAGGTTATTTAGGTGACTCTTTACCCCATTTCCATGTGACTCTTTACCCCATTTCCATGTGACTCTTTACCCCATTTCCAGTAAACATGGGTACTGAGATCGGCCCAGGTAATATAAGGATTAAAGTCCTTCCCGCATACCGTTTGCACCACCAGGTGGGTCTCTGGACACTATTGTCCAGTTTTGGCGGCTTGCTGGTTTGGCGCATGGGCAACATGTCCAGTGGGGGCCATTGGCTGGTTTGCCATGTAAGGTTGCCCACCGTGATAATACACCTGATTAAAACAAATGACAGAGGAAATTATCAATATTACTCTGAATTTAAAAGTTGATTTGCTGAAAAACAAGCATAGCCAACTAGAATGCCATCATGGTGGGAAAATGTGTGATGTCATATCTTTAATAATGAATACTACCATGGCGAGGAAATTTAATTATACGTTCAGAGTACACCATACATCATCTTTAATACATGAACTGTAAGTTTGATCATTCACATCACTTACATCTACATCCGTTTATGTGTTATCGTGCCTGCTTCAATTGCGTGGAACGTTGGTATTATTTTTGACGATAATCATACATTCGAACAACATATCAGTACCATCTGCTGTACCGCTCACTTCCTTCATCACATATCGCCTCATCAGGAAGTACCCGTCTCAGGATTACTGTATCACTCTCGTCTATGCTATGGTACTTTCAAAGCAGGACTATTGCAAATACCACCTGCATACATCCGGATGAAATTTTACTTCCTACGATCGCCACTCATTCTTCTCAGCAGTTCCTGTGCCATGGAACTCTCTAACCTTGGACATAAAACCTTTCCCAATGTTAACACTTTCAAAAGAGGCTTAAATTGCACATGTTTCAGAGAGCATTTTCATTATCACTCAGAGTGCCACTGGGCACTGTTTAATTGAGGTATTCGATGCTATATAAATTTGCTAGATAGAAACGTAGACTCATGGTCTAGAACATGTCAGTTAGAGTAGCGTGTTCACTCACGTGAATACCTGTACAACTTATCGACGGCAATGTGTTATATAATTCTATACCTATATGACTGGTCAGGCAAAGTCTTTATTACTTGGTTCATATATTCTTATATACCACACTCAAATCAACAATGCTTCAGCTGCTCTATGTCGATGCTTGAAAATCTACATCTTCAAATAAAAGTAACACATATTAAATCGTGTTTCAAACATTTTCTCCAAAACTTGGTTCAGAATGGGTCACCTTTACAAAAGATTATAAAATCCCCTTCGAATCTCTGAAGGCTCTTAAAATTCAGTTTCTTAATAAATAGAAAATGCTAAGACATATTTCTGGTTTCCTTTTCCAGTTCTGTTTACACAGACAATGCACCAATCACTGAAATACGTTTCGCTCTGAAATAATTCCGTAGAATATAAACGCTACATCAACGTTAAAGGAACATGGCAGTTTACATGCGAAGAAATAAGGATTACACCATACACACACTCATTTCTACTGAGCCTGCCCCATTACATTCATACACGTGAATCCATCCCCCTGATGACTTTAATTGAGGCATTTCTTATTTGCTTTGTAAATAAGTAAGAAGCATTTTTAAATTTGCAATAAGATAGATTACGGAAAGAAAAGATAATTCTCTTGGAATACCAATTATTCTGCCACAATCGTCTGAACGCCCGAAATGATTACTTTTACCTTACATGTAAATATTTATCGACTTCAAAAACACAGTAGTCGTTAAAGGAACATAAGCTGTAATTTGTGGCAAGTTTTTCAGTATTCTGCTTGTACACAGAGTCCCTAATGCTTAGAACTTACAAATATCTTCATTTCTTCATTGAAGAAGTCGATGATGTACACACCCCGCTGTGTCGGATTTGTCTCCGCTGTCTGGTTTACGATCGAATTTCTCATTCTGTCACTGCCACGTCGTCGGTGTTCTAAGCCGCTCTGTCAGTTGATGATATTAGAACCTCGCTTCAGTCCATTAAACTTTAAGTCAAGGCCTGAGAATCATTTCGTTGTATTTGGATCTTTGGTCGTCGTCATCGTAGTTGGTGGTTCTAGATGTCTTTTGCGCATTTTGCTTTGTACCCGTCGCATTCCCTCATCACTCATTAATATTTTGTTTGTAGTTGACGGGAGGACTTGCAGCCACTGAACCGCAAGTCTACCTTGAAGTTCGTCCTGGGCTGTATCCATCCTTCTGTACTTTCTTCTGCTCGTTGCCAACTTTTCCAGTAAAAGCTTGCTCTGTATACCCGGATTTTCCACCATAGACATCACAATTTATTTCGTAAACATAAATGTTACATATTGTCAGGTGTTGTCCCTCCATTTCTCTACCTTATGCCTTCTGTCTTTCCCTTCGTAAAGACACCTCCTACATACAGTGGTTATTTACATGCGTGATCAGACCCTCTCACACTGCTACGTTAATATCATTATTAAATGCTTTTGTTTATGATATTTTACTTATTTGTCACTAGGCGAACGGTAACAAGCTTTAGGTTTTAAGTAATAATAGCAAAGTTGATCTACGTATACATCTGCACACAGTCTTTTAAGGTACAAATGGCTCCAATCAGTATAAAGGAGTCCTACAATGAACATTTTTAGGTCTAATACCTTTGATATTGATGCTTGGTTAACAAAAGACATGTTGCTATGATCTTGCACTTTTCTTTCGAGATGATGCCTACTTGTAATGGTAACTTTCAAAACAACTCCCTCTTGATATGATCTTTCCCGGGATGACGCCCACCAACATCACACTCCCTCCTTAACGTTTAAACTTACTGATTTCTCGATCAACTTAATTTGTAAAGAAAGAAAATTAATTTAAAGAACAATAACGAGTGAACACAGAATTGAGATCCGTTATTTGATAAGGTAAAACATTAATAATAAGTGGCCCGAAGGTATATAAAGTTTAGCATTTGAGCTAAAACTGAATTCAACCTGGGAGTAAAAATCTTGAACTGGGTAGCTTGAAGTTGCTCAGGCTTCTCTACTGGATGCTTAAATAAAACCATAGCCCTCCATGCTTGACACTGCGGTAAAATCAAACATTTGAACCCAGAAGAAGTAGAACAATGCTAAGCATTTGTTACTTTTTTGCACATTAAGCATATTTTGATTGACATTGTTGCTCATAGAACAATGTGCATAACATGCTTAGGAGGAATAACTGACTTTTGTCACGGATAATATTGGGACAGTGAACATATATGTCAAATATACATAATTCGTTTCTGGGTAACAAAAGCACCGAGAAAAAACCGTCGTTGATAGCACTATACTTGTCATGCGCTGGATTCCTGGACCACAATCATAACAGAGACGAAAATGTCTGGCTAGCCTTACCATGCGAACTATTTGACGAGACACATCTTATTCAAAGTCTAGGGAGTTCCTCGGCTTTTGCTATCCTGGCATTGCATACCTTTCTACTCAGTGATGAAGGACAATAGATTCAGTAAAAAGTGCTTTCTAAGGGGCAAAAAGGGTCATTCAACACAAACTGACACGTACCTCCGCTTGTGTAAAGCTTTGAAACCTCTACGGTGTATATGGTAATGGAGCGAAACTGCAAATTGCTTAGCAAAGAAAATTGCACTTTGTTTCAGCTTTAATCATGAAACATTTTGGACTTGAAGTATACCTGGCTTAAATGATAACTTATGTTGTACCACGTGACCGTTAATTGGGTTTGATTCGTTAGGTAACAATTGCAGTAGAAAAGCAATCGAAAGAATGGGCCATGCAGACTGCTTCGTGTTCAGTATACCCCGAGTAGGGCAGTGACTCGCGATTTAAAGTTGATCAATCCACAGTTTAACAATAACCTTTTTTCTATCTGCTCCTCGAATGATTTAGAAATGGTCTTAAACTCACCGACGTCACAGTCTTCGGACCAAAATTTAAAGCGACTACGTGACAGCAGATTGAACTGATCGATTTTGCACGTTCCTATATTATTGTTTGTGAATGCAATCACTTGGGCATATGCATGTAGTATTTCATAAAACTGCGAATGTACCCCTCTCGATTGCCATTTTATAAAAGAGACCCAACAGAGGTACAACTATCGCCTCCTGCCTATTAGTTTCCCAACTTCTGCGTCGACGTCAGAAAGCCGCTCTCCTAAGTGAAAAATTGCCCCTAACAAGTAGACGTTTCCACTGCTAGTATCAGCAAACTCCCCAAAACAACCGATTTCTAGTCCTGTCCCACCTACCTCTAGCACGCTTAAGGTTTTTTTTTCAAGTTGTCAGATGAGTGACAGGGAAAACGAAATAGAAGACTGAATTAGATAAATGTCAGAACAGAACTTTCTCTGGAAATATACAAGAAACTTGACACGATAGGAATGAATTTTCCCCACCCACTGATGAAGTTGCCGATCTTCCCGTCTTTTCCCAGCCTGTCAGCGCCCACAACGTTCATGTTAGAAAAAAATATATAAGAAACTTGACACGATATATACAAGAATATACAAGAATATACAAGATATATACAAGAAACTTGACACGATACAAGAAAATATACAAGAAACTTGACACGATAGGAATGAATTTTCCCCACCCGCTGATGAAGTTGCCGATCTTCCCGTCTGTTCCTAGCCTGTCAGCGCCCACAACGTTCATGTTAGAAAAAACGAACTGCAACGCATGCAGAATGTAATATCTGGGTTTTGGTGTGTTGTTCCGAAAGATGTAGCTCTTGCCGCTTGGCAAAATAACCTCTGCATGTAAGCATTCATACTTTGTTGAGGTAATGACGGTAGTGTGGATTAGTTGGTTATTATTGTTAGATTTACCATGCCATCCAAAGCCTACTCGGAAAAATCGAAAATATCAAAAATACAAATGACACTGATAAAGACATTGGTCATGCGCCATGGTTGTCAAATGCAACGTCATATACTCATTACTTGCAGGTCTATAACGTCATAGTGTGAAATTTGAAGCAAAAGAGGTTACAACAAACGAACCCTCTCTGTCTGTTTTGCAAGGTTTGAACGTGTCATGGGTTGATCATGGTGGTGTCGAAAATGACTAGTTGACAAGAACATTGCCCGAATACCCGGTTTAAACCATTTTCCCGTTGCAGCTCGACAACTTATTTATTCAAATAAGTTGCCATTACACGAAGCCTCAAAGTGAAACTTTAAAACAATGCAGCAGGACTGAAAGAGACCCGCAACTTGTCGTCACGATGCCCAGAATATTCGTTATATAATACAGTTTTGCATTATTTTCACAGGCCCTTCTGATATTTTTTTGCAAAAATGGTTAACCTTTAAAAATGACAACGATTTCTGCAGATGCATACTCTAAAAATACTCCTGGCTGAAACTATGTGTGGCTCTACTTTTTGCGACTCAATCTTGAATCAGATGTAAAGATGGCGAAATTTCTCGTTTGTAGTGTTCTTGTTAGCTGTTGGCAAGAATCCGCCAGCATCGTAAATCTCATTTTAATCAGACGACTTAAATCTATTCAACGATCTCCTTTCCTAGCATGGCTGAGAGTCTGAGAGAGCAAGAAGAATGCTGAAAAGATAGTCATTAACACGATTGGAAATAATTTGGGATAATTGGATGGTGAATTAATGTCGATTTAATCTGCAAATGTTATCTCATCTGCTTTT
>LD351093.1:28849-43438 GCA_001465055.1 Ptychodera flava
ATCACAAAACAAATTGACGTGCATCTGTATGACATATGAAGTAATTCTTGTACCAAGTTTGAATGAAATCGCTCCTTGCATCTCTGAGATATCTGCGTGAACGGACAGACGGACGCACGGACGCACACACGCACGCACGCACGCACGCACACACGCACGGACACGACCAAACCTATAAGTCCCCCCGGATGGTGTCCATGGGGACTAATAAAAATTTGACTGACGGATAATGCCTATTATACCAGAGGAATCAAAGTTGCAGTTCGTTGATTTCCAACAGAACAGTTTTGTTCTGTTTCAGTATATCTCAGGCTTTGTTACACATACTGCACCATGAACAACTTGTACACATATGCTGTGGGGTTGCATTGTGACCAGAAGACCTGTCACTCATGGGTCTCCTTCTAGTTCTATGTACCCCTGTAAGAGGGATGTGTAGATGAATTGAGTTCCCTTAAGCCTCAAGTATATGTCGACTACATCATGTACTGATACTTGCAACAAACTGATCAGTGATCTGATTCTGTAACCATATGGTCTAAAAGCTGTTCATATACTGGTATCTAACCTCACAACAGTTAATTCAGGGGACTCCTTTTACTGTGTTTTGATGCATGTTATTCAACATATATTGCGGCAGAAAACAATTATGAGATACACAATGGTGATGGGGTTCAAGCATACCTTTTTCATCAACAGGGGCCGAAGGTGGGTTTTGTGGATAGTATTGTCCAGTTGCAGCCACTGGCTGGTTTGGTGCATAGGCAACCTGTTCGGTTGGGGCCATCGGTTGGTTAACCATATAAGGTTGTCCAGCTGGGGCCATTGGTTGGTTTGCCATCATGTAAGGTTGTCCAGCTGGGGCCATTGGTTGGTTTACCATATAAGGTTGTCCAGTTGGAGCCATTGGTTGGTTTTGCGCATACGATTGTCCATAGTAATAAACCTGATAAAATTAAATGACAAGGAAAACTATTACCACAATACAGGTTGCCTCACTGCCAAACAAACAAACATGCAAAGGGCGTATCTGTCAACACTGAAAAAGGGTGGTCCTTCTTCCATAATAAGTGTGCCTGCAGGTACTGCATTATCAATAATATAAAAATAATGTTTGAACATATTTTAGTTCTTTCATTTGATGATAAAATTCTCACGAGAGATAGAACAAGTCAATTTAGCGTATACAGCCAATGTAAATCAAGTGTATACCCACCTGTAAAAAGGGTTAGTGAAATTAAATATTGATATATGTGTTTCTGATATTTTTATTTGCTTTTTTCTAGTTTTTTAATCACCAAAAACAGAGAAAGCAGATTTTAACGTATAAGACTGCCGTTGAACAAAAAGTCACACCCTGACTGAATCCGCAGCAGGCCCTATAAAAGAGACTGGAGCAACGCGACAAAAGCAAAATGGCAATTCTACTTGGAACCACCCAAAGGACAATGCCACCTGCCTGCAAAACTGCCCTATTCCTCATACTAGAAGCACGAGATGACAACAAGGCAGGTAAGACGTGAGAGGATGAAATAAAAGATGCCCCAAACCTTTGAGAGATTCTGCACTGACTCCAGACATAACAGAGGCTTCGAAACAATAACGGCTTGGCATGAGTTACCCATAGCCAATGCACGTTGCTGACCAAAAAACTTTCAAACTGAACAACATGAAAAGAAAACCAAAACTACTGAAAACTCTCATAACTCAAAGAACAGGAGAAGACATGGCAGACTCTGAAACTTGCCCAGGAGGAATAGGAGACTGTAAAACAGGGTCGTAAGCCATGAAAAATGACAATAGCAAAATCCGGAAAGTTTGAGCACACAAACTCCGCACGTCTCCCATACATAAATCACTATAAACAAAGAATGTACAAAAGCACACAAAGAAAGCAGAAAACTACTTTCTAACACTAACACAAATCAAAGTGAATCTTGAGTGGACATCATGGCCAATCGGTATGTATTAGGGAGATAGTGCAGTGGCAAAGAAAATGAAATCCAACCAAGCACTAAATGCAGTCACTATTATAGGAAGATCAAAGTATGTGCATAGAATCATCATGTTGGCTTGAGTAAATTTGAGAAATGGCCTAATTATGAAAAAAAGCAAATTTGTGATTTATGTACAGGCGAGGCTCAACTAAACTGAATAACAGGTTACACTTTTGATTTTTGGTAATACTATATCATAGCATCTACAATGCACACAGCATCTACAATGCACACAGCATCTACAATGCACACAGCAAGTTTTGTCAACTTTCAAGTCAGTCCAGATATATATCCCCTTATTAAGAAAGTTCATTAAATCCGCAAATTAGTAATTGGCTAATGTAAAAATGCTAAATAACTTAATGTTACATTGTAGTTTCTTTAATGTTTATAGCATGTTTTGTCAACTTTGATTAAGCAAATCTAGATATATTTCTCTAATTAGGAAAGTTTGTTGAATATGCAAATTAGTAATTAGATGTTCTAAAAAATCTAAACCGACTTTTGGTCATTCTAGTTTCTTCAATGCACACAGCATGTTTCATCAATTTTGATCAAGTCAATCTAGATATATATCCCTAATTGGGAAAGTTTGTTAATTTGGAAATTAGTAATGACCTGAAGTTAAAATACTAAACAGCTTTCAATGATGTATTAACTGAGTATCTTTAATGTTTATTGCAAGTTTTGTCAACTTTTGATCGTGTCAATCTCGATATATATCCCTAATACGGAAAGTTATTTAAATATGCAAATTAGCAATTAGCTGAAGTAAATTACTTAATTACTTACAATAATGTTTAAACTTTGTATCTTCAATGTCGAACACAAGTATTGTCAACTTTGATAGAGTGAATTCAGATACAAATCCCTAATTAAGGAAGTTATTTAAATATGCAAATTAGTAATAAGTTTATCTAAAACAGCTAAAACAAGTTTCATGATTGCTATATCAATGTTTATCATCTGGATTCTGAATCAATTAGGCACGAGTTCCCATCTTGAAGATTGACTTTTATGTAATAGATATGTAATTTACAATTAGTCAATCACAAATATCAGGTCTTTTGACACAACCCTACATGGCTAATATCAGGGCCCTCTAAATTCAACACCAAATATGATGAATATTTACAACAAAATAGGTGCACAACTCAAGTTAAACCTCCCAAAGCTGTTGTATTTCATATGCTTTTCATTATGTTTCATTGTGTTTGCAAAATACAGCATCTTGAGCCACTTCACAAATCATGTCTGAATGCTAAATGTTCATCTTATCAATACACTCTGTATGCATGTATATGTCCAATGTTGAATGTTATGGTTAAAACCTGAAAAATGTTTTTAGGCCTGCAGCAGAATTAATTTGTCAATGATAACATTGTATGCTATGTGAAATGCGATGAGCATGGTTGCAATTTGTATTTCAAAACGCTCAACTGGAATGTGGGTATCTGATTGGCTGGAGCCAAGGTTTATACTCTCAACAAGAAGATTGATGTGCGTAACAGTTGGAAGCTTGTGCTATTTTGAACTGCAGCTTGAGATCTCAATGCACTATTATGTCAGACAGGTCTACAGTTTGCGGTTAACTTTGGTTGCTAAACTTTGGTCTGGTGCAGCTTGATGAACTCACAAATGAAGAGTCTACGTACAAGCAGCTACGGTAATTAACAGCTTGACTACCTTGAACGCCGGATATATCCGGCGCCATATTGAATTACCATATACCTTTAGTGCCGGAAATATCCGGCACAGTTAAATAGGCGTATTTGCTTCGTTTTTGTCCCTAAAAATCCCGTAATTTCGGCATCGGCACGCAGCATGACTAAGATTGATGTATTCTGATCTGGCCTGAATGTGATTGCGCCCCCGTACCTCCGAGTATGGCCAAAATCCGGAAGCAAATGTCGTGACCCATGACCTCGACCCTGAAAGGTCAGGCTGATCACAGAAGCGTCCCGCTGATTGTTTACAGTTTTCAGAAGTACGGACGATCGCGAAGATTTTTATGGGGTTTTTTTAATGAAATAAAATGTTTATTTATTGAAAACAAATTATTAATATGTAAATGTGTTCTATTAACAGCAATATTCTTTGAATGAAACTGGAGGAAATACAATTTTTTACTAAAAACCCAGTGAAATTTTATAGCAGCCATATTGTCAATATTACTGGTCACATGACTGGTCATCTGATTGGTCATGTCATATGTTGTTCCCTAAAATGTATTTTTAAATATTGTGAATTATTTTTTGATAAATCATAGCCATTTTAGATGCATATTTCTGCAAGGAAGACATAAAGCAGGTGTTTACATATAAAATATGTTGATTTTCAAATACAGAATCATGTCAGATGCTGATGTTTGTGGTTCATTTACTGTGCCTTTTGTGAGAAAAATCGTAAACAGGCACATCTATAAATAAAGTAAAGGGTAGTTATTATTACATATGTGTAAAGACAATGGCATGAAAATTGCAACTGTATTCAAATTTGCATCATTTTATGGATTCAATACACGTCCTGATGCTTCAAATATTGCACCAACTCTGGTCACATGATGAGTCATGTGACCAGTCACGTGACCTGGAAATACAAAACTTATGTATAAAAAGTGCAAATTTCATGCTGATTCAGAAAATATATGGTTTATTGGTACTTTCTTAATTTTTACTCTAAGCAGTGTTGATGCAATGACCACACCCCAGATTTTATCAATATTTACATAAGGGGCCTTGTATCATCAGTTGTATATAGGAATACATTGACCTTGGTAGTCAAGGGGTTAATGAAACAATAACATAAATTTTAAAATGTCTTTTTGAGCGTTTTTCAAGAAAAATTTTCAACATTCATGCATAATCTATGCATTCTGTTACCATATTGTAGGGAATCAACTGTGCACTCATGCATGTTCTGACACATTCTTTTTAGAGTTTGTGCTGAGGCTACTAGTAGGCTCCTGAATCCTCGTCCTAAATAATGACATTGTCTTGTATTTAACCTCTGCGGGACAAAAGTATGCCTGATTGTTATATTGATCTGTCTCTGCCAAGACCATAACCCCTGATATGTTTTTGTTGCAAATTAAAGATACATCTTTCCTAAGACCTGAAAGACTCCCATGTTTTTTTGACCAGTAATTACATGAGTTGGCAACTTTAATGTCTGCCTTATCAACACATTTTGTATGTGCTTTAGAAGAAAATGTGTGTGATGAACATGCGAGTGTAAACACTGATCTTAAATTCCCTCTGTGTGTGTATATATATATATATATATATATATATATATATATATATAGTCATCATATATATATATATATATATATATATATATATATTTATATTTATATATATGATGACCTGGTGAACCATTATGTACTTCTTATAAAGCTTGAAATCTATAATTGTGATATAATGTCCATAAACTGCTTTCATTCATATCTCTCAAATAGGAAACAAGTTGTCTGTTTTCAAGATCAAATTTCTGATGCTTTACCGATATCTACTGGGGTTCCTCAAGGAAGCATACTTGGCCCCCTTTTTTCATATTGTTTATTTATGATTTACCTTTAGCTGTCAACAACACCATTGAAATGTATGCCGATGATTCTAAATCATGGAAAAAGGAAAGAATCTGGCAGAAATTGAAAAAACACTGAATGATGATCTTGAATCAGTAAGACATTGGTGTATGCAAAATAAAATAGTTATAAATACAAGTAAAACAAAGACCATGCTTGGCACACATCAGAGATTGTCACGTCTACCAAGAAATGTTCTTCATTGTATACTTGGTCTGAATATTTTAGATTCTGTAAATGAAGAAAGACTTCTGGGAATAGTTGTAGATCAACACTTGAACTGGAAGTCAAATACTGTTTCAATTTATAAAAAGTTCAATTCACGTATAGCTCTACTTAGACATATAATACGGTATTTACAATTAAGTACTAGACGAACATATATATGTACTTGTCATGTTGTAGTGCATGGGGTGCAAATATAAACAAGTTATTCAAATTACAGAAACGCGTTGTGCCGTATATAGTTCCCCATTTGGACTATTGTTGTAGTGCATGGGGAACTAGTGCAAATATAAACAAGTTATTCAAATTACAGAAACGCGTTGTGCCATATTATATGCATATATACTTCCCCATTTGGACTATTGTTGTAGTGCATGGGGAACTAGTGCAAATACAAACAAGTTATTCAAATTACAGAAACGCGCTGTGCTTGTTATGATGGGCATTATCCGACCGATGGAGTTTTTAGATCATCACATATTATGCCTTTACCTGATAGAATTTTATACAAAAATATTTGTTTAGTTTTTTAATCCTTGAAAGGTATAGCCCCATTATATATGATGGATATGTTCCAATATGTCAATCAGTGTCATGTCAAAATAAGCTTGATATCCCTAGAGCCAAACTGAATGTTTTTAAAAAACACATGGTCAGTACAGGGAGCTATGGAATGGTATAAGTTGAAAACAGAACTATATCTTCTGAGACACTTGTCTCTTTTAAAAGCAATTATTTAAAACAATATTGGGCAGAATTTTAATTTTTTCTAGTTATTCCTGTTAAATGTGGCAGTTGTTATATGTGGTTATTTGTCTTTTCACTTTTGAAAATTGTTTTTGTGGTTTTGTATATATTTGTTGTAATGTCACACACACACACACACACACACACACACACACACACACACACACATACATGTATGTGTGTATATATATATATATATATATATATATATATATATATATATATATATATATATATATATATATATATATATATATATATATATATGCATGTACGGCTAGTTTTCAATCGGGTTCGAACCCACAACATATACGGCATCAGTCGCCTAGCGGAGAGGCAACAAAGAGAACCGCTCGGCTAAATCCCCACTCTCAAAAAAGAGTGGTTCAATAGCCGGCTATGTTTGTTACATTTATCTGACTGAGACCGCTCCACACGTTGAAGAGTTGTAGAGTTTAACTGTGCATGCTATGCTAAACCTATTCAAATATAACGCACATATACCGGTATACTCACCGCTTGTCGAGGTTGTTGCTGATATCCACAGCACACAGCCCTGCAGCAAACCACGGTATGGATTATTGCCAATATCATTTCAGTCACTGCTACAAGCAGTATTATCACACAAATGGCAACCAGAGGTGGCTGCAAAAACAAAGATTTTAACATCTGAAATACATATTTTTAAGTCTAAGACTGTATAACGGCAAATCATTTATTCAGCAATGATAAGTGGCAATTGGAGATTTAAGATCTTTGGAACTAAAATTGACTGGATTATTAAATTAAAATTTGTTGGAAACACCATTTGTATGTTATGGAGTATCTGTGTAAAAAATTGGGCGATTTTTCATGAAAAAGTAAAGTAAAAGATATTGCAAAATTATGATTTAACTATAGTGGCCACTAACCCATATACTGGCTCCCCAAACCAACGCTATGATTGTTCCTGGCAGCAGGCCAAATGCAGCAAGAGAAGATAGGACGGATAGCACCAAAGTAGCAGTAATCTGTGATAGAAAAAACAGGATTTTCAATATTCAATATAATTGGCTTAAAGGTATACAGTCACCTGTAATATAAATACACCCATATATGGTCAAAGGGGCGTCGCAAGTTCCTTGTATTAAAATGCCCATGTGAGGGCGCTGTTTTAAAAAGTAGCTACCCACTTAAAATCTGTGACTGGTTAGATTTTCTCTTTCTATGGTAACTGGGGCAAAATTGGAACAGGTGACAGTATACCTTTAACATTTTATTGTTCTATTTCTTGACCCACCATGGCTATTGTTTTGACCTATTGATACCCTAACTACAAAGTCGGCTCCATGACCTTGTCAGTTCTGTTTGTTGTCCTTTGAGTTAAGTATTGTTTTTCTGATTGCAAGACAGGACAGGTGACAGGAGTGTCGACTGATCCACTCATCCTACTTTGACAACTATTAATGTTTGAAGCGGCTGTTTTCATTTCCTACAATATTTCTGACTCATCTTCACTTATAATTATAGTTGAATGACACAGTAATTATGATATACAGATTTATAGTCTATATTTGTTAACTAACCACTTTGCCCAGAAGAAATTGTATACCGGTTTATAGTCATATGCCATAGTTGTAGATACTGTAACATGTAACATTTTAGACATGCATGCTCTAAGGGGCCGTCGATAATAAAAGCTGATGCACGACAAACGTAATTCTTTCGTTTAGGGGGGAGGGGGTAAAAGCTCATTTCGTTTTGTGTGTGTAAAAATCGCATAAGGATTTTCTGTTGTTTTCGAAGTGTGACTTTGCAGCGAGAAGGCAAAATTACCTTCGCATTCATCAAGAACAGAATGACCACAAAATTCGGAGACAGAAAAGACAACAAAAAGACATTAAGGTGAAATAAAAACTTGTATGGTTTTTCAATGTGAAACATGTATGTGAAACATTTTCCTACGTGCGAAATACATGTGCCCTTCTGGTATTTTTTCATGGGCGTGCAGATCGGAGAGGTGCGTGTTGGTTTGTCAGAAACGGCATATTATACGAAATTGATATCGCATAAGAACTTTCGTTTTGAGGGGGGAGGGAGGGGGTTTCAAGTAAAACAAAGGAATTGTGTTTCTTGTGCGTCAGCTTTAATTATTGACGGCCCCTTATGTTATCAATGTTTCTACAGTAACTTAAGAATGAAAAGGAGGCGATGTGTTCTACAGACTCCTTAGAGTGCCCAAAAGATCATGTGATTGCGGTACAAATAAATCCTTGTGAACCACTTGCACACATATTTCTATGCAAGTTTTCACACATGGGTTTCTTTGTACCATGGTCCATTTGAATTCCGGGTTTAACCTATATATTCCATGGAAATTTATCCTGTAGGCCTTATAGTTCACACAGAAGTACAAACACTGATAAATGGAGTAGTTACTATACTGAGATACATGTATTATATCCAATACAGTGAAATTATACTTACAAGACAGCGATTCTGGTTTGTGGCTGCACCAATACCTAATGATCCCGTGATAATGGACTGCAGATATTAACCAATCAAAACAAAAGATCATAGGTCAGATGTACTGACTGCATTATGAAGGTCATTTGTAAAGTAGATCATTTCAATTCAAAAGCCTGCCTCTTCTGAGGAATGAAAGTCATCATGTCTCTCATGTTCTATAAAAAAGAATTCCACACTATACCAACCATTTAGTGGAAGCTCAGAGTAGATTCTTTTGATACTTGTAAACAAATATTCCAGTTCACTGGTTAAAAAACACATATTCAATCCTTTCACCACCATGATTTAGCCAAATTTAACTAATAGTTATCAATGGTTAGTGTAGATCTGCTTATTGGGGATTATTGGGGTGGACAGGTTAATAGCTACGTACTTGCAAGGTACCTTGCAATTTTACTGGTACAGTACATGTACTTGGGAAAATGCTTGTGAATTGACGGTTTTGGAAATATGTGTATCCTCTAAATCAAGCTTGCTCGTACAATTTACTTCACAACACTTTTGTAATTTTGACAGAACAGATACACAGTGCTGATGTAAGGTGAATTACACACAAGTGAACTAAAATTTTACACTTACAGACTGAAATGTCTTTTTTAGAACTCTGTATTTAAATTTTAGGTGCGCCCATTCTGCTATACTATTATTACAATGATGTAAGGTGAATTACACACAAATGGACTAAAATTTCACACTTACAGACTGAAATGTCTTTTTAGAACTCTGTATTTAAATTTTAGGTGCACGTGGCCCATTCTGCTATCCTATTTTAGCTCACATGCTCCTTATATTCAAATGCTACAGAAAAATGATGCACACTTACAAATATTCCAGAAGTGAATAGGTTCCAAAGAGTCGTATAGTGAGATCCAAGTGAAAGCAGAATAACAGCAAGTAGTATCAGCATGACACCACATACAAGTTGGCCTATTCCAAGACCACGGCAAGAGCCAACTGCAAGATTAGGGGCTGTATTCCCATGCGACTGCTGTACCATCACTGTTTGTTGTGGAGCAGCTATTACAGTTGTAGTCTGCTGTTGGCCATAAGAGCCAGTACCTTTAAAGTCTGTGTTTTCCATCTCTTTTTATCTGAAAATATAAAATAAAACCAAATATGAGCTAGAAACAAGTCATTGACAATGACATAGTCCCTACTTGTAATAGGAGTATTAGTCTTGATGGGGCAGGGAAATGTGGTCATTAAGAAGTATCACTGGAGTGTATATGTTCAGATCTATGGGCACATAGGTTTATGTCATATATTTTTCCCAATTTTTAACCAGAGGCTTGTCTAAGTTATGGTTCTAAACCGGGAAAAAAGATCAGACCTCTAGCTGTATTGGCAAGCCAAGAAATACGTACATGCATAATAAATGAGGTACAAGATGTGACATCTTAAGGTCTAATATCATATATGTATAATCAAGGTCAAAGGTCATCAAGGCCACGTGACCTTTTGAAAAAAAAATTGTATTGCTAATTAATCCCTACATGCCAAAATTCAGACCTCCAGCTCTATTGGCTTGCCCAGAATTAGATATGTGCATAATTAATGACGTAAAGCGTGCATTGTCATAAGGTCTCCCATCCTACTAAGTATAAAGGACATAGCACTTGTGGTTACTTATTTATTGACATAAACATATATTTACGGTAAAAGGTTATCAAGGTCACATGACATTTTGTCAAAAAATTTCTATTCTATAGTTATCCTTATATACCAAAAATCAGACATCCAGCTCTATTGGCTTGCTCAGAATTAGATATGTGCATAATTAATGAGGTGCAATATACGGCGTCACAAGGTCTCCCATGATACAAAATATGAAGGGTGTAGCACTTGTGGTGACTGAGTTATGGACAAATATGTATATTTGAGGTCAAAGGGCATTGAGGTCACGTGACCTTTTGTAAAAAAATTGTATTGCTAAGTTATCCCTATATACCAAAAATTAGACCTCCAGCTCTATTGGCTCGCTCAAAATTAGATATGTGCATAATTAATGAGGTACAATAACTGACATATGTCATTGTGTGCTATTAGGACTCTGTATGGCCAACATCTGTACAAAGTTTCATCAAATTTGGCACGGTCATATCAGAAACAGAGCTCTAATCAGTAATTATGCAAATTAGCACTTCTTATATGCATGCCAAACCAAATTAAATAGACGAGCATATGTATTCCAGTTTGTACCAAGTTTCAAAAGAATTGGTTCAGGCACATCTGCGATATCTGTATGAACGGATGCAGGAGCCCCTGTGGATGGATCCTATAGCCCCTGTGGATGGACATCAAATATAAGAAACAAAATTGCTGTCACGCCGCCATTTTGGATCCGATTACAAAACAAACTGATGTGCACATGTATAAGATAAGGAGTAATCCATGTGCCAATTAAGTTTGAATGAAATCGCTTCCAGCATTGCTGAGTAATTTGCATTAATTGATGCACCAACATCAAATACAGGAAACAAATGGCCGTCATGCAGCCATATTGGATGGCAATCGGATCACAAAACAAATCGACGTGCATATGTATGACATAGGGAGTAATTTTTGTACCAAGTTTGAATGATTCAAATCGCTCCAGATATCTCTGAGATATCTGTGTGAATGGATGCAGGCACTCGCAGACACACGGATATGACAAACCCTCAAGTAGGCCTACCCCCACCTCCCTGATGGTGTCCCCACATTGGGACTAATAATAATAAATTAGCCAAGATTTATCAATATTTGAAAATCAAAATGGTGGCCATCCTTGTGTTAACTCTATGGAGGAAAATAAAATTTCGGAATTTCGAAAAACTAAGACTGTGAAAAATTTCCTATACAAAGAGCTTTAAAATGAGCCCCCACAAGTGATGGTTCGAGAAAGTGTTGTGAAAGTTTGAGATTCTGAATAATATCTGTCGCAAGGTGCATCTACATTAACTGATGTACACATCACCAAGGCTGTAATTTGCGGTACCAAAATAATCATGCACATTGTCATAATGACTGATCACAGGCTGCATCATGATGAGCAAAAAACATCAGCATGAACTGCATTGACAAGGATAATAGCAAAATTTCACCAGACTGTTGTGTAGAATTATGTTTAGCTCATGACTTGAACAAACATTTTGAAATACATCATAGAATAGGGGTTTTCACAACGCAGAAAACGATCCGCTAGAATCCTGACCAGCCTGGCTGTACAAAGTTTTACCTGAATTCTTTTCACTATATAGTAGTAAATAAACTTGATTGAAGATACCGGTACAGTAAAATCAAACAGTTTATTCAATTCAATGAATTATAGGAACACAATTTTCAGTGATTTTAATTCACTGTACTAATTTCACAATAAAACGAATCCGCGAGCTGATTATGGATTTTTTGGTGGTGTTGAATATAATTGAAAGAGAGAGCTAAATTTCAGTGTTCATGTTTGATAAAACCTCAAACTAACGACACCGAACGCCTGCCCGTAGGCTCTACTACACCGTGAGTGTACAAAGCACCGGCAGTCAATTGGAACACAGTACACACAACGCGATATAGGTCGACCTGAAATTTGACACTGTGATCGGCGTAGCGTTTCAAAAGTATGAAAAGTGAGACCACAGTAACTTTTTTTATTTAGATTTGATCTAAACCTCTCAAAATCAACAGACAAAGTCCTACTCTTACGCAGAAAATCAAAGTTTTCAAGCGTCGACTTTCTCTTCCGCGATGCACACAACCACGGTCCCTCAACAAACCGCAATGTCGATCGACTTGCATATTGGCATCGTGATTGACCATGGATGGATTGACATGGCGTTTAAAAGTATGAAAAATGAGACTCAGTAACGTTTGGTCGCTTTAGATTTGATCAAAAACCTACCAAACCCATCAGACAAGCTCTTACGCAGAAAACCAAAGCTTTCAAGCGTCGACTTTCTCTTCCACGTATGAGCGAAACAAAAGTCGGCTTCATTCGGAAATTGTCAGCTATTCTGCTTTCGAATTTCGTCTTAACCCCCCCCCCCCCCGGGCTTAGGGACCGTCTCGGATTGTCGCAGAAGTTCAAGAAACGAAATTTCTTCGTTTAGATCAAAACCCCCTCCCCCCTCCCCCTAAACAAAACTAGTCTTCAATAAAAGTGCGAAATGTTCATGTCTGCCTGAGACTACAATGTTGCATTTTGCTATAGCTACTAAAGACGTAAGCCCCTTGCCACATTACAACTAAAGTAATCGATCAGATTTGAGTACTAACAGGGCATTTTACCGCATAAAAGTTTCATTTTATTTTATTTTCCCTTTTTGAATCTCTTGTGCTGTTCTTTGTCTTTGTGAACACGCAATTTGTACTTGGTAGGGGCGGTACATAAGCGAGAAACTTTGACAAGGGGGCCCAGGCATGTTCAATCATATGCATTTCGCTTTTTGAACTGCTGCGACAATCTGAGACGGTCCCTTACCCCGCTTTTATATTGACAAGGTGACCTTGATTACTATTATATATAATGAAATGTTCTGACCGTAATCAGACCATGGCCAATGACCACGATCTTTATAGTTTGACCTTGACAGTATAAATCTTGACGGTCACTTGCGAACGCCTGACTGACGTACAAAAAATACATTTTTCAACGAGAGAGGAGCGCGGGTTCGACGTATCTTGCTGCGGTTCCGTAGCTTTGTGTTGGGGGAGTGCCCCAACACAACCAGCAAAGGGAGTGGTAGGGCTAGGCTACGGAACCGCAGCAACGACGTATCTAGCTACCGGGATATCATGCAGGGCTGCAAACCACAAGCGACTAGCTGTGTTTGTGTCCATGGTTAACCAACTGAGTGTCAGAACGCTGACGTACCTCCATGGTGAGAGTAAACATTCCTTGTGTCATGTGACTCCGAATAGGGCGTAACATATATCAAATTTAAATACGATGACAGCGGGGGGAACAAAAACAACCGTGCGAATGAAAGCCGTGCAATGGAGTATCTCAGTCACGTACGTACACTCTCTCTTTCTCAGTACCTCCATGGTACACTGCATATTTAGCGACGCGATGGCACGTCATTTTGAGTGTATTACTCCGTAGTTAAACAAGATCTCCTGGCTATCTGCTCCTAAAACGAACCACAAAGGGTCTAAAACTCACCTGGTCTTCCAATACGTTTGATATTTGCGCACTTCTGACCAGATGCGTGAAGTCAGACAGAAAGCGACTGTTCTTGTTGATCTTCTCTGCGCTTCCCTAGCTTAGTGTTTGTGAATACCCTCGCCTTGGCATAATGGCCGCGGCATATGGATGTCAGAAAAAGGCGAACGCCGCACCCATCTCAATCGCTATTCTTTGAAAGAAAACCAACAACAGAAGTCTGGGTCGTTTTTGGCACACAGTCCATGTAGCCGACAATGAAATGCTAATGATATGCGTACTGTACAAGGTTTATAATACGATTCGTGTTCGTGTCGCTACATACACGATCTGCCTTGTTTTTACCTTTCTCATGGAGGTAGTAGAGCGGACGAAGGGGGGGG
>LD351093.1:51140-66803 GCA_001465055.1 Ptychodera flava
TGACCAGTTTTTATCACCGGAAACGCTCAGAGTTCGTGAATTTCGCTGATTTATGAAATCGGGCTGTGAATTACTTTCACGCCTTGACTTCCTGTCTGTGCAGCAGTTGACAACAGGCCAAAGCCGGGCCCAAGCCCTGCAGAGCTCTACAGCCGCTCGGTTAAGCTAGCCGACATGTACAGTAATATCACGTACCGTTATTCTTTAATAAATAATGAAGTCATGTAGACATTCTACACATTGATGATTATGCAGTGCGTTCGCCGTGCCCGAGCCAGGCAGCCATAGGTACAATGCCAGTCAACGTGTAGGCCTATAGGCCTACACTAATATCGCGTAGGGTGATTCTTTTATTGAATAATCAGGTTCAATATAGACATTCTACATATTAAATACGATTATTATCCCAGCAATGTGCCAAGCGCCTGTGCGCCTTTGTAAAGCACAAATCCTTATAACCGTTTATATAACCTGGATTGACCTCCAGAGTTTTAAAAAATGTAAAGTTATATTTTGATTTGCAGTGCAGTGAACATGCCCTGTTTACATTGCCGCTGCCATGGTACTCATTGTGATGGTGACCGATGATGGAATAACGATGGGTAATCGACATTGATTAAAATTGGGGTTTGTGTTTTATGTCAATATCACATAATGTGAACACAAAGACAACACACAAATAAGAAATATGTCATGTACTCACGTGTCCCATTCATTCATATTTAAGATGCTTATGCAAGAACGAATAATGGGGCCGTTCAACTTTAGACACCTTTAACTTGAGTTTATGATTTTATATGGCGAATAAATTGTTAAATTTTGTCGGTGAAGTTTTACTTTTATTGACTGTGACGTGAATGGGTACAAATTTATGAAGATTATATTGTGACAAATATGATAGTTGCCTTGGTTACTATCAACGTAAAAGGTTCGTTCCACTTAACGTGGTTTCACAATGTAGCGTAGGGGTGTTTAAACATATGCTACCATTATTAGGGCCGAGGACGAAAATGGATGCCAGTTTAATTTGCTTTCCAGGTCCCAAAGAAATGCCAGAAAGGATACTTAAAAATCCGTGTGCTCCAGCTTCTTCAACTTTACCACTTTCGCGACAACCTATGTTTCAGTGAATTTTGCCATCGACATAGCGGCGACAACTCGTCTCCAGAAAACGTCTAGTAGAAACCGAGACAAGTTTTACACATCACCTGTTTAAAAAGCAGATGTGAAAATTTGGTGATCTTCCCTTCGTGGTCTCCCGATTTACACGCTTTTGAATAGACAGCAACTGAAAGTGACAAAATGCCGGACTGAGAAAAGCGCAATGTCTTTCAACTCACCTCGTGTCCGCAACTGAATACCTGTAAACGATGTATTATTAGATGAAAATAGTATGATCAACTCAATTGAGTGAATGCTACACTTTATTTTAACTCGGTTTTATCATCGTTATCGGTCGAATTGTAGCGAAACTTAGTGGTTTTTAAAGCAAGGCACCGTCGCAGCGTACATTGTGCCCGAGAAGCGATTACACAAATTCACACAATTGTTCGTTCTGTCGGGATTTCTATGACATCGCGCAGTTGTAGTCTAGTATGTGGTATGAATAAAGTAGTACTAAAACCGATTCGATTTGCAGTCAAATCTTTTATACACGTGCACTGTAAATATATTTTTCAATTAAAACATTTCCGGTACGTACCACTTTCATCTAATTTTACGTAGCATGGAAGTAACAAAAAGACGTTTTACCCCTGATCGTAGTTTCACCCACTTTTGGCAGTACATACCATGGCCAAACGTATTAAAATACACAATAGCAAGAAGAAACCTGTACTGGGATCAAGATACTTCTACTTAACCCCATCCCGGGGATGGACATGTAAACAACCCCCTACGATAAAATGTAAAAATGTTCCGACAGAGTCATTGGATAGTTCGGGCACAGTGTGCAAACTGTTTTGTCTTTCATTTTGCGTTTCATGTTTATCTATTACTTTTTTTCAAACAAACAGTCATTTTTCAGCCACGATGTTGTTTACTCTAGCTATCCATTCGTAAACAAACAAACAAACAAACAAGCAAACAAACAAACAAACAACAAGGAAACATTGGAGATTGGGCCCCGTAGTAAAAAGAGAATCTACATCACTGCTCTTTTATGATGTTTGTAAATATGGTGCCAGAATGAGAAAAAGTAGAACTACAATTTTTGTGTTCGTAGGTGATTTCCACTTACTTCATACGCTCCTAGTGGCAATCTGCTATCCCTTTACGGTATTCTGGCGGAGTAACCCATGACCCTATCCAAGACCAAACATTCCCACGATAGATCATGTTCAGGTTGCCGAAGATACACCCCAGTCCTTCTCAAGGATGGTGGCACAATGAATGCAGAATCCGGAGTTATTCACAATAATGATCTTATTAGGAGTAGAACTGTTGAACCATCATATGGGCAATATTTCAGTCAAATTACTGCGGTAATTCATTTTCAGAGCTTTGTGCCACTTTTTAGACTGAGAGACTCTGTCTTGCAGTGTATGGATCTCCGCCAACTCCGATCCGACACGACCCAACCACTGTGGAGTTTGCGACATCATGGTCAGCATGGCCCGAATCTATTAGTCTAGTCATCATTGTGCCCTACTTGATTTTATCATTCAAAGAAAACGCGTTTTGATTATTTTGCCGAAGTACGGTGTGATATGAGATAATGCCATAATTCCCTTTTCTTTAACCCTTTCACCCCCAGTTCCCTGTATACAGGTTCAACTTTACCATAGAAAACAATGGATTTGGGACAAACCATGGTGGTGAAAGGGTTAAGGATAGAATCTGTCGAGTGAGAGTCTATTGTCATTCCAACACACAGATCGGGATTTAGATAAGTTTGGAAAAGACCGGGACAGTGTCTATCACTTAAATCTTCTACCGCATCACTGTTACAGAGTCAACTTTCTGGATTTTAGTTAGGTTATCTTAGCAGAGCTTCCCGAATTGACTTTCTCATTTTTATCCAAGATTGACACCTCAGTGTAAAAGAAGGTACGGACATTGTCAAGTGTTGAAGTCCTAGGTTGCCAACAGCTGCATATATCTTGCCAAAAATGCTTATGCAAGAAAACTACTTGAAAACTCAATAAACGATATGAAAGTTTGAATGTGCATGAATTATTATGCATTACACGATTGTCTGTAGTATCAACTGTCAGTAGAGGTTTTGTATGCACGATTTAGTAACAGTGAGAGATTAGTTTATGGCGTTGGATTAATGACAACTTTTTTTTGTTTTTTGTTTTTCACAACTTGTACAAGTCAGTCTACTACAGCGCCCTCTAACAAGAAAGACGGTAAATCTGGAAATTTACAATATGGCCGCCCACAGTGGAGCTAACGCTCCGAGCTGACGGTATGTACATGCATTCTGATGTTGACGGGATGCCATCGTGGCTTATCATCAGAGTTATAGTCATTCATGATACCAAGCAGCTGCAGCTACCTAGACATAACCGAATTACTGGTTAACAGATCCGTAGCGAATGCGTGCAACCACGGAGGCGGAGGCAGGACCTCCACTGCTTCAGTTCATCGTGCAACAACATTTAAAGGCATGAATGTTCTTCCGGGACGTTTACGATCAGTCGCACCGTCTACTGCGAACGACTTGAAACTTCAAACGCTGGAATTCGATGAGAAACTTCACAGTGCGATATCCTTCAAGCTGCAGGGTTGTATCGATGCATATTTCAATGGTAACACTCGTGGGTGCTTGAAGCTGACCGAAGAGATTTTGTCGTACACGTGGGAGAAACTGAACACTGGTCACTGGAAAGATGTCCACATTGCGTGGAGGCAACTCTATTCGCTCGCATCTCTGTTGAAAGCGTTGTCACTCTGTGTGGAGTGTGTATGTTTGAACGAAGATGCAAGTGCTGCCAACGATGATTGCATGTACAAGGTAGGCAGTAGGTAGGCCCTTGAGCTGCAACTCTGCAACTTCTGCGAAATTTGTCCAACCTCAAGGTACATGTTCCTCCAATTTCCTCAGATATTCATTGCAATCTGTAAATTGAATGATGAAGTCATTAACGGTATGCCTCAACAACGTTTGCTTGTCGCAGAACAGGCAAGAAATTGAACAGATTTTTGTCCATTTTAAATTTCCCGCTAATTTCAAAAATTGTGAAAAAACGGAGAATTTTTTTTTCAAAGTGGAGTGAATCCCTTTCCCATCCTTTCAGTGGTTTGCACCATGTAAAGATTCAAATGTGTACATCCACCATTTACATGTACGTTGTTTATAATATAGTTGCATGAAGGCAGTCATATTTTGATGCGGCACCTGTTAATTAAAGTTGTCTTACTGAAACCTCCCCATGCAGTCCCACTCAGTGGATCAGTTGAGGAAACATCTCTGAGGAAAGACATTTCTATGAACTAAATATAAATCATGAAAATAATGCCAAAAGTTACAGCTCATCATGTGCCTTTAAGACTTGTGGTTTTGAAACATATAAAACAATGGCAGACACATCTGAAAAGCAAAAAAGGAGGCTCCATTGATAAACTATGAGGTATATAAAGTGTTATAAACTGTTGACTTTTTCTGTTTCAATTCACAACACTCTACAGGCAGCAATCAAGGCGTGTGATATGGGTTTACTGATGGGAGCTCCCGTACTTGACAATATTCTCAGTCGCCTAGCAACTGCCATCCACCACCAGCAAAGTGATGCTGGAACCGGTGAGAGAGAAGTCAGCAAAGTTGACAAAGAAGAGGTAAAAAGTGAGAAATTACATTTAGTCTGGACTAATTGATCTTGGTGATGACACTGTTGATTTTTGTATTCACGGCGCTTTGAAATTACTCAGAATAGATGATCTACTGAGTAGCAGGCTTTTTTAGGAAGAAACATTACAGTGTATATCCATTATTGTATCATACCAGTACATTGATGGTGCAAATACAGTGATTTGATAGGTCAAGACGTGAAAAGAACCGTGGTATATTCGTGATATACCATGGTTGGCACATGTGCCAACTCTTGGCAAGTGCAAAAATCCTTTTTTAACGTTCCATTCAAGAATTTCAATATACTGTTATGATATGATAGCAATAAAGCGTACCCAGTGACAGTATGGTCCACTCGATTGTGACTATGGTAGTCCACTTCATATATGCACCCGCTATTGCTCGTGTGTATATGTGGTGAACTGGTCAAAATCTTGTGGTATACCATTGCTTGGTGTGCTTTATTGCTGAAGTACAGACTCATTTTAACAGGGTATATTTAAGGATAAAGTCCAAACCCTTGAAATTTTAATTCTAAACTTGAAAGTATTTTGTCCATAGAGGGCATACAAATACAGATAAAATACAAGTTTCAAATAATCATAGTGTTTCATATATCACAAAATGTAAATAAACGTCGCAACAAAATCAAAATTAAAATTCCATTACATGCTACAGACAAGTTGTTGCGTGACATACTGGTATAATGACCTGGTCTTGAATGCAATGACTGTTCTAGAAGTTATATTTTAAACTTAGTGCTGTACAACTGATACATGCAATGACAGAAACTCAGAAAACTACCTGACTCAAGTACATGTAGTGTAAGAGTTTTAGGCATTGAATTGAAACTTGGCAGCAAAGATTAAAAGTAAGTCAAGAATTTCTTATGTCAGATACCCAGAAATGCAGTAAAAATAACCTTGAATCGTTAAATTCAAGTTGCTGCCAAGTTCACAGGTCACCATCAGGTCAAGTTGGTTTAAACCAGTCAGGCAGAATGTGTCCCATTATGTTGTATTTTTTAACGATCACTTGAAGGCTTGGAAGACTCTTGAATACAAATGATCTCAATGTGATTTGTACTGACTAAAGCTGCTATAACAGACCATGCCAAGTAGTTGAAAATACCTGATGGTTTTGCTCAATACTACTTTTTTAATGATTCAGTAGATACGGGAAGTGATACTGTCTGGCTGGATAAGGGTTAACATGAGTGACTGCTAAAAGAATACAAATATTTTTGTCTCGTTGGGATTCAGAAAATTCCAGCCTACAATAGCTTGGTTCATTTCTTCTATTGACCAATACTTTCGTGAGTACACCAGTATTGCTGTCTCCCCTTCATTTTATACGGTAGTGTGTTTGGCACATCAGTGCGAGCAAATGTTTTTGGTTAAACTGTCTTGGGGAAGGGGCTTTTTCTACTGTAATTACACGAATGATCCTGTTCTATGAGCTGTACCTTTCATTCAAATACCGTAAACTTTATGGTTTCAGGTATCTCCAAGAAAGAGAAGGCGGCTTGATAATCGTATTCCAGATATTGATAAAAATAAAGAAATAATTCGTACAGTGAATCCATCCTTAGAACACTTCAGATCAGCGTACATGCAGAGCAAAACACCAGTGGTCATTCACAAAGGGATGGATCATTGGCCCGCCATGACAACCAGGAGATGGAGGTAAGAGCCAGGTCATGGGCTTTCAGACCAGTCAAATGAGAGTTTGCTGTAGTGAATTATTTTTTCAGGGTTCTCACAAATGCTAATTTTATAAAGTAATAGTATTTTGTTTTCCTCCAAAAAAAGTCAACACAGGGATGACGGCCATTTTGAATTTCAAATATCGGTAAATGTCAAGTAATTTATTTCTGTAGTACAAGTTTAACCCTTTGAGTGCCGTATTTGTCCCACCAAAATTTTAGTGCAACATTTTACCAATTTTTATGAACTTTTTGATATTTTTCTGTATAATTTTGGACCAAATGGACACAACATTTCATTGGCTACAGTTTTTTATCCAAATTTTTGCAAAAATCTGACAAAAATTGACAGAGGTATATTTTATAAGGGCAACAAAAATTGACTTTGGCGCTCAAAGGGTTAAGCTCTTCACTTTTAAGGTGCATACTACCTTAACCAATGGTGAGGTGAACCCATGTTCCTCTATGTGCATAATAATACATCTGTTACAGAGAACCTGAATGTCACTAGTAAGGTAGAATGCATGCACCTTGGTGACAAATATTTTAGGCTCTAAGATTTTTCAATACTTTTCTGGTGTACCACTTATGTTGGCTCATTTTTGAGCTCTTGAAATAAAGAAAAGAAAACACCAGTAGTGACAAAACTCATAACAAATCACAGGTACCGGCCCTGTAACACAAGAAATTGCAATGACGCAATGTGAGGGAGGTGAATTGGAAGTGAAGGTAGACAGTGTATGTCGCTCTCAAATAGAAACTTGGTTAACATGTTCCTTGTTTCGTGTTTTTTTGCTACACAGTATTGAATATCTTCACAGAGTAGCCGGCAGTAGAACAGTACCTATTGAGATTGGTGCAAGGTACACCGATGAAAATTGGTCACAGTCTCTCATGACGGTGTCAGAGTTTATCTCTAAGTACATTGACAGAGAAGTGAGTTGCTGTTATGTCCTGTCCTGTTTGTGTGAACTTTGATCCATGACCTTTATTTCATATCGTATGTGGTCCTAGAGACCGCAGTGAAAAAGTCTGTGTGTTTCACATCTAGATTTCCTTGGGGAGATGTGGATAGTGCAAGAAATGATGGAATCTTTTAGTGATTTTCATTGCAAGCCTTGTAGAACCTGACAAACTTGTTTATATTTCTCACAGTCATTGCTTTTGAATTTTTGAAGACAGATCATCTGAGGGCTGTGCTCTCTAGAAGAATTCATTGCCAAAAGAGGTGCTTCAAAGTTAAGAGTGTCCATTGCTGTCAGATCAGAGCATAGATCTTCTGTAATTGTTGCTGTAGCTATTTCCGGCACACAGTCCATGTAGCCGACAATGAGATGCAAATGATATGCGGTAAAGGTCTCCTCGACTAACTTTCAGCTGGTTGCTCACTTTCTACTATTTTTATAGTATTTTATACAAAGGCACAGACTTATTCTACCTTCAACTTAAAACCGATAGTGATTTTGTAGCTCGTTCTTTACTATTTTTCATACTTTTTGGTAGCCGGTAACAGACACTTCGTGTTCGTGTCGGCTACATGGACGATCTGCCCTATTTCCTGGCATGAAAGATCCCTTCTCTTATGTAACTTTCAACAATTTTCATCATAATGGTAATGAGATGTTTGTGGCAGTGCAAATTAGACCCTCTCACAACCTGGTTTTTTTTAGGCCTTCTAAAAGCCCCTCATTTTGGCCTTCTCAAAGCCCCTCACTTTAGGCCTTCTCAAAGCCCCTCATTTTAGGCCTTCTCAAAGCCCCTCATTTTAGGCCATTTCACAGCCCCTCATTTTAGGCCACCTCACAGCCCCTAATTTTAGGCCTTCTCAAAGCCCCTCATTTTAGGCCACCTCACAGCCCCTCATTTTAGGCCTTCTAAAAGCCCCTCATTTTTGGCATTCTCTCAGCCGGTCATTTGAGACCCTCTCACAGCCCTCATTTGCTGCTCTATCTCTTCACCTGTATATGCCCTCAACAATGAAGCTGTTCACAACAATAGCCAAGCACAGAGAACTGGTGTGGCCAGCTAAACTCACTCTGCAATGCCCCAGCTTGTTCTGTGGCCCTACCTCAACTATAGGATATGTACATCAATGTTAGGCAGAGAGTAGCAGTGTAGGAATGAGTTGTGTGAGAGTCTGTACATGGCCCAGGACAGATCTAAATATAAATTTGGTTTAGAGTTACCATACATGTACCTTGCATCACATACACGTAGGTTTGCTTACTAAGTTAATAGTTAGCATGACTTTTGAATTCTCAGATTATACTGAACACTCTAACAGTTTGATATTGTCACAGAGGTGTGTTTTTACAAATATGACTTGGTCAGTGAACGATGTTTTAGTGGTCGATTGCTAACCCATATGAATCTGACTTTTTCATATTGTCAGGAAACTGATTCCAAAGATGTGGGTTATTTAGCTCAGCATCAACTATTTGACCAGGTAAGTGTGGTATATCTTGATAATTAGCAATTGTACCAGTGAATGTATGCCCATACATGACTGCACCTCTGATTTCCACCTATAGTATTAAGCCTCCGCCAGCTGTAACTTTGTACGTATTTTCCGGTAGGTTTATATCCCTGTTTGGTAAAAGTTATTCCGTGTTTTATTCCAAAATATTATTGAAATACCAAGTATTTGACTTAGAGCTGCCACACTGCAACAAGGTTATACTGCCGCATGCATCTCTGCAATGCAGGGTTTTGACCGTACACGGACTGCAGTGTGATTGTCAGGGTCAAATACATTATTAACAGGTAGACTTCATGTTTAATGACAACCTGTCCTGTTGCAATTATAAATCTTATAGGCAGCATTCTCTTTCATGATTCAGTAGGACTATAGCTTTGGGTTAAGTATGTCAAGTTCAAAATGCCCAGTTGGGTGCTAAACATGATTCTGGGTAGCCTTGTATGGTTTTGAATGTCCCATGAGAAAATTAACAGTACTCTTGCAATAGATGAGAAGCAATGTTATCCAGAGTCAATTACATTACCAATTCAAATGATCTAGGTAATATGAAATTAAATCAACAATTATCTTGAACTGTCTTCAAAGTGATTCATTAAATTCTGAATGTGTGTAATGATGTGAAAATGTCGGCAAAATTACGATGACTTGAAATTCTGTGTTACCTCTTTCATGAAAGCCTTTCAGTGTAGAGTGACTCGTGCCAATATCTGCTAAAAAGTGGAAATTGCTTGTAATCCGTCACCAAGCAAGCATCTGCAAATTTCACTGCTGGTTATTTTGCGTCTCACAGAAGCTACTGATTCCACACGCGGGCATTGTACACAGTTAAGGAGTGAAGTGAAAGGGAAAGCGCCCCCTAGTGACAAGCCAGACAGTCTTGCATGGAAGGATTTTTTTACGTGTATAGCGAAATACTAAGCAATACTAAATTATTACATCCACTGAACGGTTGTTTCCCGTTTGAAATTTGAGATAAGCAATTTGGCAGTAGGAAGGCTTGCTTCTGTTGTCTCATTATCAAATTTTAAATTATTCTTACTGTACATACATGCAGGCATCGCATTTCAGAAATAGTTCACAGTCATGTAACGTACATATCCAGACTGTATGTAGAATGAAGGCAAAGCCTAATGAAAAATAGTTGTACATTTTGTCACAGATCACAAGTTTTATACATAACATTGGTGACATAAGTATTAGAATTGATTTAAAGGTTATGGCCACTTGACCCTTCTTCTATGGTACTGCATATTGGCACTGTGATAATGTAAAGTTTCACCTGAGCATATCAGTATGCTCTGTGAGGTCTGACCAAAGCTGTGTGTCCACAAGGAACTTTGCATTTTTTTCTGGCCAAATACCGGTGCAGTTTAAAAGCCGTCTGTAAATACAATATGCCACACTGTCACTCCTGCATACTGATGCGATCAATATTGCCTCAGATTCCAGAATTAAAGAGAGACATCTGCGTCCCTGACTACTGTTGCCTCAGTGACAGCGACGATGATGATGATGTAGATGATGTGGACATCAATGCCTGGTTTGGTCCCAGAGGTACCGTCTCTCCACTCCACCACGATCCCAAACACAACTGCCTTGCCCAGGTCGTCGGCAGCAAATACATCCGGTTGTACTCGGAAGAAGACAGTGCTAGTGTTTATCCACACGAGGGACACCTCTTAAACAACACTAGTGAGGTAGGAATGGTTCTCCTCTGGAATAAAAAGACGTGTAGCCTTCTCCAGACTCAGTATGCCCAAAAGATTACATAATGGTGGTACAAACAAACCCACGTGTACAAACGCACATAGAAATACACACATTTCATGTGCGCTTGTGCATATGGGGTTTTCGTGCCGTGGTCCATTTAATTTCTGGATGTAACCCATTGCTCTATAATTCTCCTAGACCATAAAGAATTCAGCAAGGCATGAAAAAATTTTCTTAATTGGAAATAGTTGTCAAGCTTTACGAACTTGAGGGTCCTCTGCCCTTGTCAGGATTAACCCTCACTTGTGTAAACCCTGTATGTCAGGGTGATTTGGATATTAAAGGATCAGAAGCTATACTTGTAACTGTAATAATATTGCAGTTAATTTTTGTTCCGTAAAGCAAATAGATTTTCTCACTTTTCTTACTTTTCCAAAGAATGTTGAAATACATTAGTATTAGCTATGCCAACTCAATTTGTAATGTTATTTTGGACAAAAGAATTCCAGACATGATATTTGGTCCACAATTCTTTGCATGTACCATAGACACCAACAAATATGTTTTGGTCTGTTAGGATCATTAATTACTCGCTTTTCCTTTACATTTCTCTCAGGTTTGTCAGTCAGCAAAATCTAAATCTGTACAGTAGCATTACAGGAGCTCTAATTTATAATCACATGTTCTTGCAAGAAAGTTTTGGCAAAAAGAGAATCATGAAAAAGAATGTCAAAAGTTGCAGTTTCTGTATTTTAAAATCAATGGCCTTGTTGCGATAGGTGGTTTGCTGATGTCAGACAGTTACAAACTGAAAGCCAATGATCTGTATTTAGCAAGATTTCCATGTTTTTACGATTATACTAAGTAAACATACAGTGAACGTAAATGGACTACACTGAAGGATGTATTATCAGTTGACTATCCCACTCAAATGTTGGCCACCTTCACGCAAAATATGGGGTGTACAAAAAAAACTGGACATGCTGCATATACACATTTGAATCTTCACGGAATCAATGTATTATCATCCATGGGAGCATTCACTGAGCTTTGAATGTCCTCTATTAGCATGTTGTATTCTGGGTTGTCTTTGTGACGTGGCCAGTTTTTGACATTTTTGTGAATTTAAAATGAAATCGCCAGCATTTATTGTCCATGCCAATTCTGTCACATATGGACGTTGTTGTAATGGAGTAAAGACTGTTTCATTGAATTGAATATCTCACGAGGAAATTGCAAGTTACCTTGATGTCAACAAATTATACAGAGACGTAGCATAATATCCTGGAATGTGTTATTGGGCTCAACTCCTAAGGCAATTGCACTGACGGGTAGTGAACCTCAGATATGAAGTCTCATACTGTCAGGATGTAAGCAAAATGTAGTGAACATCGTGTACACATTTGCTTTTTCCGCCATGTGAAGGATATGGGCATTGAATAGTCATGTCATCAGAATGGCGCCCTCAACGTCAAAGATATAAAAACTTTCCTTTACGAAAGACGATGATTTTAGTACCCAACATGGAGGTCATCAGTGCAAAGGCTGGCCATTATTTCAGATGTCACTAGTCGTAGAGTTTGCATGACTATAAATAACAGACAAATGTGTTTACGGTGTGTATTTTTGTTTTACGAGTGCCAACTTAATTCAGAGGGCAAGCAGTCCACCATTCCCAGGTCAGTGTCAGGCGACCAAAGGGTATGCCCATTTGATAAGTAATACAGAATGATACATTTTCTCTCCGTATTGCAGGTTGATGTCGAACATCCAGACTTTGAAAAATACCCACTATTTGCCACAGCTCCGTACCTGGAATGCATTTTAAATCCGGGAGAGATGCTCTACATTCCTCCAAAGTGTTGGCACTATGTGAGATCACTGGATGTCAGCTTCTCGGTCAGTTTCTGGTGGTCGTGACGGCACGAAGGGCGCCCTCTGTTGTTAAAAAACCAGTTTATGCCACACACGCACCCTCCACGTTGGCAACTGTGGTGATGGATGTTCCAACAGCACATGTAATGTCAGTGCAGTTGATGCCCTGAAGTTCTTTGAAGAACAATGCTATGGGAAACGCAAAAACATCTCTTCATTATGGCAAAGCTGACCAGAATCTCGACTTAAAACTTGTTTTGAAACAGGACTAATGTGAGAACAATGGTGTGCATATCATGATCACAGCCCTTTCATCGTGTGTTTTTGCCTACAGTAGTTTTCTGATTTATCATAAAAACATTTTCTTTGTACAGAAGGTGAATAAATAAATAGTACAATAGTAGTGGTGTGGCCATGCGCTTTTAAGAGCAACTCAGGGAATCAAGCAGAACTAAAAAGCAGAGCTCAGTGGGAGTGACTTTATGAAAACTGGAATGATATGGCAGCAGTAATACCATATGTTCTAGTCTGCCAGCAGTCAGTATTGAAAAGAATAGATCATTATCAAAGCCCCATTATCTGTGTCCTTCGACGCATCTTCCAGTATTTTTTGTTCACTCAGTAAAACACATGTTCTTGGTCATGTCAAGTCATTTCAAAATAAAAACTGCTCAACATGTCAATGCAGCTTGCATGTGCATCAGGTCCAGTAGTGGACGACTGGATTTCATCCTGGACTAGAATTCTCTATGTCAACAATACCATTGCGTTTATAAACAATGCATTATGTCTGAAAGGCGAAACACCATATTTCTATGCAGAAGATTAAAAATGTTCTTGTTTTCCTGGAAAATAATAAAAATTTGATCAAAAGTTCCTGCCATTTTCTGATTAACTGACAAACGTCCCGCCTTGGAAAATCATGGAATTCTCCAAGATCCCAATCAGTGTATCACAATCTCTCCAGACGGGTTCTGCCACGCCAAACTCTGATAGTGATGTTCTGGTGTGGGTCCTTGTTGTTTTGGAAAAACTCTTGAATTCCCCCTCCCTACAGGGCCACCAAGGGTGCAATGCTATGTAGATATCGCACCGTCTCATGTGTTGATTTCAGCAGCAACCTGTGCAATCCTGTCTGTTATCATGTGATCCAGGAAATGACTCAAATGGAAAAAGCCATGTGCTGCTCCGTCCACGGAATGTTTTAATCATGGAAATAATCCAGCCTTAACCACATACTTTCCTGGTATGCAAGACTCTTCAAGTTAGAAGAAATGGAAAATAAAGTTCTTTTTTATCCCCCCTGAGTGGGTGAAGTATGCCATTCATTGGTTCCGTCACCTCAAATCATTTTTGACAGTGAAATATTTTTATGTCTCAGAACCTGAAACATGAGCAGAAAATGTGAACCATAAAAGCAAGTTGGGTAAGGCCACTTTTAGGGATGTAGAAATTTTGCTTTATACAGTGAAACCTGTCTAAACGAGAAACCTGTCTGAACTGGAAACCTGTCTAAACTGAATCCTTTCCCAAGTCCCATTCCAATAGAACTCTATGTTAAAAGGACCTCTATAAACAGACACCTCTCCACACCGAACAATTTTCTCAGTCCCTGAACGGTTCAGTTTAGACAGGCTTTACTGTACACACAGTTTTACAAAATGTAAACACACACACGATTTCATAACTACATACATAACTATACATACATAATACGTACATACACACATAAACGTACATACATGCACACATACATGTATACATACTACGTGTATACATGCATGTGCCATGCATACATACGTGTACATGTATTCACACAAACATGTATGTATATGCGTGTATACACACACAAACACGCCAGTATGTACATGCACACATACAGATATCCATGCTTACATACGTAGACACCTTCATATACAATTTCTACATTCATACAAGTAACAGTACTTGGAAAGCTGGAAGAGAACTAAGATTAACATATTAGCCTGTTGTACCGTGTCGAAGAGTTCCCCTAACATTGTTTATGGAAAAATGCCGAGTGGAGACAAGCACTTTGGTTTTTGACAGGCTTCGTACATGCTCTGCCCCCATCAAGTTGTCCTCTTTCGCCGTTTCAACTAGGGGCATCAATCTTGAAGTTGTCAATGCAGATATTACGGAACACTGAGCATACATGAAACTCTTCACATTATTTCAAGTGCTCGTGGCCATCGATGTCCAGTACTTTGACACATGTGACAGACAAAGAGACGTCAGCAGTCTTGCTCCGCATACTGACAAGATTTTGACAGACCAGACGATCGATGGGGCCGTCTATGTCAAAATTAATTAGCCGTAAGAATGGCAAAAGTGATGTGTTACCGGCGAGGGGACTATGCGGTCTGTTACACATAAAATGTGTTCCCCGAATGTACACTAGTGCAAAGGCACTTTTTAGTATGTCGCCCTTGGAGCAGTTTCACAGAAGGTTGGGTTTCATAGAAGCCTAGGCATATATTTTACATGTTATTTTGATAGACAATGAGAAAACAACCACCCGGGCATCATTCCAAAGTCTAAGAGATTCCTTGTATTTTCACTGAGCATAGTACAGTGTACACATGCGCAGACACGCTAGCCTGAACAGTCCTCCTCCAGTTTTTGACTAATAAGTCACACTTAGGTCTGGTCACTTTCCCGCCCAAACGACATAAACTGTTCTAACTTCTACAATGCTTTCTCTCATCGCGCGCGAGACTCGCGCTGACCAAAGTAATAGGCAATTCTCGTTTGAAGTCGTTTGTATATTTTAGTGTTTCTTGGGAAAAAACCCTAAAATTTTCATGATACGGTTTTCAAATTCCATTCCCGAATTTCTGGGCACAAACGTTTCTCCAAAGTACTTCGTATATCTTACAGCTCTGTTAACAAGTTGGGTTTTCTTAAACATCGGTAAAGCTGTCAAACCGTAATGTAGTCATTAAATGTGTAAACTAGAATGATATTTCACCTTTTATGTGTGGATTTACGGTTTTACTGAAGTGTTCATCAACCCAAACGGCAGCCTGAGGAGATACTCATCCCGTCTCGCATGGCAACCCCAACAAGAGGAATCGCTCA